>CM029366.1:5784612-5862112 GCA_017165825.1 Hepsetus odoe
CACACACACACACACACACACACACACACACACACACATGCACACGCACACCCACACAAAAGTGGGGAAACAAAGCTGTGTGCAATTGAGTAAAGCTGGAAGAGCTGTGTGGAGGAAACGAGCAATACTGCTGAACAAATCATGGAAACATTAAAAGGGCCCGACCTCATCCCTCTCTCCGCTTTCACACCAAACACCCTTCCCTCTTTAAATATACACACTCAGACTATTCCTCCATTAAAGCGTCCACTCATTTCGTTGGGGTTCATGGTGTGCAGTGCTGTGACCTTGCAATGACAAGGGTTGTCACTTTCACTTTCACTTTCACTTTCACTCAGACCACACCCAGGCTGGACCCTGATGCTCTTTAGGAGGGGAGAGATGAATGGATGGAAGGATGGATGGATGGATGGATGGGTGGATGGATGGATGGATGGATGGATGGATGGATGGATGGCTGGATGGATGGATGGATGGCTGGATGAATGGATGGATGGATGGATGGATGGATGGCTGGATGGATGGATGGATGGATGGATGGATGGCTGGATGAATGGATGGATGGATGGATGGATGTGAGGGATTTTAGGGCATCTGCACAAGAATGACAGAAATGTAAGAAAAGTCTAAAACTGAACTCCATACAGATGGATCCAAAGCAAGGAGTTTGCTGATGAGAGAGAGAAAGAGAGTGAGAGGGAGAGAGAGCGAGAGAGAGAGAGAGAGAGAGAGAGAGAGAGGGGAAAAGGAGAGAGAGAGGGATCAAATCATACTAATGCACAGTCATGATAAGGCTGGTAAAAGCTGTAAGCAGAGAGAGGATGAGTGCATCAGAGGAATGCATTATTCAGCCAACAGAAGCACAGCTCACTTTCAGACCCATGCACTCATCTTACGCACACACACACACACACACACACACACACACACACACACACACACACACACACACACACACACACACACACACATATCCCTTGCTAGAGTGAGGAGTTCAGCTGTAGGCTACCGTGTCTCATTCATGCTTTAATGGCAGCTGCACATTAATTGAAGTTACTGTGTTTTGCTTCGCTGATAAGCATGAAGCCCTGAACATTTCTACTGGCAGACTTTCATCTTGGCTCTAAGCTGTTTGCTCAGGGCCATAAATAAAACGCGACTAAAATGGCAGTAAATAAAACAAAGCCGCTGTTCTCACAATTTCGGCAGTTCTCTACTTTAACCTCTATGGTATTTTTCAGTGGTTTGGCACTTGAATAAAATCGTTTCTTTGATTTAAAAAACGAGAAAAAAATATACATAGTATCATGTTAATCGTTGTGCTAAATAAAGAGCAGGGGCCCTGAAGAGAAGGTGGAACTAGTTCATCATAGCAGGCTATAGTTTAGCTTGGGAAAATGCCCATTTCTTTTAAACACTAACACAGATGGCCAAATGGCAGGAGCAGGGATTTTTTTTCGGTCATTTTTTTTTTTGCAAGGAGGTTGGAAAAAATGAGCTGGTCGCATTCTGCTGCACTTATTCATTCAATCCGGAGTGCGGAAAGAGGTGCGCTGCAGAGAACACACCAATTGGGGAGTTCATGTGGTTTTAAAACCACAGTGGCCACATTCAGCTGGACAAAAAGCAGCATAGCAATCAATAACTAGGCCTCATCTCTACCATGGGGTCAAAGCAACATAAAACTAGTGAAAGTGACTGTTCTTGTCATTGTGAAACGCAGCACAGCACACACAACGAAATTCAACCTCTGTGTTTCACCCATACACACATGTGGAGCAGGAGGCAGCTATTGAAAGCGCCCGGGGAGCAGTGACAGGGATGGTACCTTGCTCAAGTCCCTAAACAGTAAGTCACCTCTCCCCCTTGTGTACAAGTACCTGCATGCAACACTCATCAATAACTTTACTCAAGAAAGTTTGTAATGACATTTCGGTCATTAGACTCTTTCATCATTTTCATCCTTCTTGCAGGAAATTCCATTACAGTGGCTCAAAATCTGTTACTCGTCTGAAAAATGCAGAAGGTTGTGGGTTTGATTCCCAGATGTGGACTTTCTGGGTCCTTTCTGTGACGAGGCTGAAAGTTTTCCATGCGTCTCTATGGTTTTCTTCCTGGACTCCTCTTTCCAGATGTGCACAGCAGCTGGAATGGAGATGCTAAATGGCTCCCTGCTTGTGACTTTGTGTGGGAGTGTCTGTATTTGTCTGTGGGTCTGCCCTGTGATGGAATGATGCACTTTCACTTTACAAGAGCTGGAATATAGCCATGTCCAAAGGTTTTGAGAATAACTCAAATAGTCAGTTTTTATGATGGCAATTTGCCTAAACTCCAGAATGTTATGAAGATGATCAGATGAATTGAAATCATTTGCAAAGTCCTTCTTTTCCATGAAAATTAACTTAACCCCCCAAAAAACACATTTCCACTGCATTGCAGCCACAAAAGGACCTGCTGACATCATTTCAGTGATCATTCACAGGTGAGAGTGTTGAGAAGAACAAGGCTGGAGGTCACTCTGTCATACTGATGGAGTTAGAATAGCAGACCGGATGCTTTAAAAGGAGAGCGGTGCTTGAAATCATTGTTCTTCCTTTGTTAACCATGTTAACCAACCACAGGCAAGGATATTGCTGCTAGTACGTTTTTTTAACCCAAATCATCAAGAACTTCAAGGAGAGAGCATCACTTGTTGTGAAGAAGACTTCAGGGCACCCAAGAAAGTCCAGCAAATGCCAGGACCCTCTCCTGGTCGATTCAGCTGCGGGATCAGGGCACCACTACTGCAGAACTTGCTCAGGAATAGCAGCAGGTATGTGTAAGTGCATCTGCAAGCACAGTGAGGAGAAGGCTTTTGGAGGACGGCCTGGTGTCAAGATGGTCAGCAAAGAAGCCACTTCTCTCCAAAAAACATCAGGGACAGACTGATATTCTGCAAAAAGCACAGAGGCTGAACTGCTGAGGACTGAGGTGAAGTTTTTTTCTCTGATGATTCCCCTTTCTGACTGTTTGGGGCATCCAGAAAAGATCCTGAGAACCTTTATGTGTGAGGTTGCTTCTCAGCCAAGGAAGAGGCTCACTCACAATTTCGCTGAACAACACAGCCATGAATAAAGAATGGCACCAAAACCAAGACCAATTTCTACCAACCATCCAAGAACAGTTTAGTGAAGAAGAATGCCTTTTCCAGGATGATGAAAATTTTGGGTCCATGGCCAGGAAACTCCCCAAACCTTAATCCCTCATAGTCAATCCTCAATAGGCGAGTGGACCGACAAAAAAAAAAATTTCTGACAAACTGATCATGCAAGTTTGTCTGGCTCCATCAGTCAGGATTTGACCCAGAAGTCGATTGAAGCAGGCCAAGGAGAACTGCAGAGATTTTGAAAATGAAGGGCCAACACTGCAAATAATGATTCTTTGCATGAACTTAATTTAATTGTCAATAAAAACCTTTGAAACTAATGAAATGGTCAAAGAGTCACCAGTAGGTTAATTTAAAAGGGTGGATGGATGAGCAGATGGATGGATGGTGATGTTAATTAAATACTGATCTATATTTAAATCATACTCATTTACTTGTTAAAATCTCATTTCTACATGTAATTCAATCCTGAAGAGGCCTGAACTCAGAGCTTAGTGAGAAGAGAAGGATCCCTCTAGTGGTCTTCTACGCACAAACACACCCAACCAAAGACACACATGCAGCTCCTTTTTACACCACGAGAGGGCGCCTGTGACCACAGTGTGACATTTTGCAGTAAAACTGGAGATGATGCTTCTCTTTTGTGTTGGAGCTCAAGCGCCAATGTTTTAACTGTGTATGAGCATCATTTATTCCTGCTACCATCCTGTGGCTCAGAAGCACAGAATCCCTCCCCCTTCATTCAGACAAACACACACACACACACACACACACACACACACTTATCTCAGTTACCAGACCTGTTGTTCAGAGATGGAGGACTAAAACAGGCAAAGCCTGTAGACCCACTACTAACAGAAGGGTAAACATGAAAATACAATGCCATGAATGGGGGGGAGATGAATGTGAGAGAGAGAGAGAGAGAGAAGGGGAGAGAGAGAGAGAGAGAGAGAGAGAGAGAGAGAGAGAGAGAGAGAGAGAGAGATGGGTGTTGGCTGGGAAAGCCTGCTGAACACTGAGGAGCTGTGGGAAAGAGAGGTTCTGTTAGACTGAGCACCACAGCGCTGTGATGTCAGGTTGCTAGGCAACAGGAGGAGAGAATCTCCAGCAGGGTCACTACTGATTACAGAGTGCTTCCATACACACACACACACACACACACACACACACACACCTAAAAGCAGTTAACTTTCGCTAAAGCAGGCATGTGATGTCACTCTTGTTCTTTTCTTGCTTTCTTTCCTAAAATAATACTAATTACTAATCAGACACTCTCATGTGCTCGGCGTGTTTAGGATGGTAAAATCTTTCCCTCACCTGCTCCCTTGCTTTTATTAGGCAGGCTTTCAGATGTAAAAATCATGTATCATTGTACAGAAAAGCATTGCATCAGAAAAATCTGAAGCACCATTTTTCTCTACGCATTTGCACTACATAGAAATGCCACGTTTATTTGTTTACAGCTTCTGTGAAATGAATAAAACGCAGATATTTTGGCACAGTAGTCCAGAGTGGTTGCTCTTCTGGACTACAATAAACACATAATTAAATATTCGTTTTAAATATAGATCAGGCCCTGGTCTCTTTTAAAATGAATGATCTGACTGCAGTATTAAGAAGCACTTAATCACAGAAGATGGATCTGCCAAAAAGAAGCCATTTCTAAATGGTGTAACTGGAATTTCTCTGCACATCACGCATGTTTTTGACGGTTTTTAATGAAAGGACAAAATGTTAGGGATTGGTTTCGCAGCAGCAAGGGAGTAAAGGTGCCATTGTTTGGAACAGAATTTAACAAGGCGAGCAAACTGGGGATGAAGTGCCTCACAATTCTAAGCGAGATCAATCAAAATCACTGCAGGTAACCATCACCTGGCAAAATGAAAGTTGATGCTTAGTATAAAATTGAAGGTTAAAATCTTAGCAGATTGAAATTAGATGTACTCAAAACATGCAGGGTAATAAAACTAACATCGACAGTGAGGTCCACGGCGCTTTGGAGGGTTTTAAAGTCTCAACGTCAGCACTAAAATCTCCATTTTTCCAAAAAGAACACATTTCTTACACTTTCAAAGGTCTTGGCTTCCCAAAATATGCTTTATTTTGGAAAACTACAGTGTACGTCTGAAACCTCTTTGCTCTGATTCAAAAAGAAAAAATGTCATTTTGCACATTCTGAACGAAAAAAAAAAAAAGATCACAGATTTTCAGATCAGAAACATTTCAATGTAACAAAAAGATGTGTGCATTTCTCAGAGATAAAAATTTCTGGTACATTTTGGGGATTCATGGTCAGAATATTGTGTGACAGTTAATGATGAGGAAATTAAGTATACTTTGGTACAAAAAATATGATCTTTATTCTTTTGGCTTTTTAAAATAATGTCACCATGTAGTTGGTTAGTATAGTGCATGCAGTTTACTACAACACTACGAATGAAATATGACGATCACTGATTGCTTCATAAATTCATATTTACATTTAAAACCGGGACCTGGCCCTCACACATACTGTAGCACTGTGGAAAAAAAATGTAAACAAAATAAATCGGTCCATTCCAAATAAAAAGGAAACATGAGCTCCAAACTACTATTTACAATATAAACATTGAACAAGAGAATGGGAATAAAGCACATCAATGCTGGTCCCAGTACAGTCACATATACTAGCTCTCTGTCTCACACATATATACTATATATCTCTCTGGCTCTTGTGCATACACACTCTCAGTCACACATCTGAGCATCTTTCTCTCTCACACACACACACACACACACACACAGATAATATGCATCCAGATGGCAGTTTTAAGTGGTGTGTAAAAGTGCTCCTCTACAGTGTTGAGTACAGAGGTGAAATACAGAGTGCCAATATGTACATCGAGAATCACCACTGGGTCACGAATTCAACAGAAGAGCTGATGTCATACCCATAATATTCAAAAGAAGCCGATGCTGGCTCCGCGAAGAGCCGTCTGAAGCTTCAGACGGGACAAATCGCTTGTTCTTTTGAGCTGAAACTTCTCTGCCGGCTGACCTGCACCAGTTTTCTTTAGGAAGATACCTTCTCTTCCCCTTTTTGATCGGATAAATGAGGAGACGAAGAGGTTTTAGAAGAGAAACATTCAGTAAGGTTACATTACTGTCGCGGACACGGGTTCCCGAAAGCATCGCAGCACTGAAATATTTTAAGGTGGTAGAGAGAAGCAGTGGCTCTCTCTCTGTAGCAGACAAGATGATCTTTGGGGACCTTAGTCCAGGGATTTTGTTCAGTGGTTCGTTCACCAGAGTGGACATTCGGCCTGCCTATCACACCGAGCAGGAAGAAGAGGGGACGTGGTCCTGTAGCCGACTTCGCCCCCGGATCTACAATCTGCATGTGTGTTTCTTCTTCAGAGTTGCTTTTGACCACCACAGGGCGACAGTTGCATTGCTGACTTGAAACTTGACATTTGAGCTTCCCTCGCCCGCTAATTTTTTTTTTTTGTCTTTTTCGGATTTTTTGAAATTTTGTTTCATTAAATAAGGCAGCGCAGCAATACATCTCTAGCTATGATTATGTAAAACATTCCCACTATCCCAGAGGCAGTAAATCTCCTGAACCTCAAAATGATGCTGTGCTCACAACACAGAGGAAGTGCAACCTCCAGAGTGGCCCAACAGATTCCTGTCCTTCATCTTTCTGTTCCGCTTTTAACTGGCTTTGCATGTTAAGACGGACCATCAAATGCCATAGCTAAGGTTCCACAGTATCTTCATCCCTCCACAGGCTTCTCCTTTGATGACATAATTCACACAATCAAACTTATGACTAGAAAATTTCAATTTCAACGTGGTGTTTGATTAAAAAATGAGCTAATGTAACAAAAATGTGCAGGTATATAATAATACATATTCATAAGAAGGACACCAGTGGTAGTGGCAGTACTAGCTACTGATGACCGCGTAACAGTTTCCTATAGTCCTCAGGATTGTTCCACAACACTCGAAAACGAAAAGAAACCCACCACCTCCGCTCTACACAACCTGGCCTGTTTCATTCCAGTCCTTCTTAACAGTCACAGTCACACTTGCAAGCGTGCATGTGTGTGTGTGTGCGTGCGTGAGACTGTGTGCCCGTGTCCTTATGCACTTTACCTTCTCTTTGGACACACACACACATCCACCACTACACACAGCAATATGTACACACACACACACACACACACACACACACTGAGTTTGGCATGGGTTCCAAAACCTTGCAAGTCCACACCCCGACTCCTCCATCTGATCTGTAAACAGTGTCTCATTGAAACGGTCCCTTTGGTCCCTCTCTTCGTTCTTCTCCCTCACTTGTGCGCAAACCTTTCATTTCTTCCTCTCGTGTGCATTGTCTTTTGCATTGTCCTCCTTTTCACGCCTCTCCTTCTCATACTTGTCCTTCTCTGACTTTGCCACACTGTTGTAGGAGGGTGGCGAGGCTGAGGATGGGGTCATGTCTGTCTTGTCTGAAGCCGAGTTCTCGTGGAACTTGCAGATCACAAGCACCTCCTTCTCGGGCGGCTGCTCGCCTCCACCCTGCAGCCTCTGTCGATACAGGTTTGAGGCCCTTTTCACGGTCAAATGGATTCGGTAGCGGCGGAAGGCCCTCTGGATGACAACGGCGGACATTTCCTCCTGCTTGCGGCGAAGCGTGGTAGTGATGGGCTCGTATGACACCTTGGAGGGGTTGCTGGCCATGAAACGGTCCTCCATCTGGCCACGCAGCGCGTCCATCTCACCCCCCTCCCCCAGGACTCGTAGGGTAAAGGCAAAAAGGATATCCAGGCAGTGGATGCGGTCGCCACTAACCATTGGCAGATCCATGGCGATCAGTTGAATCTTGTTAGGCTTGGGGATACGCAGTGGCGGATCCAGAGAATCAGCAAAGTCAGATAGCTTATCGTACTCCACAAACTGTGTGGCATTGGGGTCAAAGCGCTCCCACACCTCGTAGAACATCTCAAAGTCATCCTCACTCAGTGGCTCGGCACTTTCTTCAGTGGCCACGCTGAAGTTCTCCAAGATGACAGCGATGTACATGTTGACCACTATCAGGAAGCAGATGATGATGTAGCTGACAAAGAAGAAGATGCCTACTGAGGGGTTGCCACAGTCGCCACGGTAGGAGTTCCCTGGGTGCTCGGTCTCACTGTCGCAGTCGGGTTCACGTTTGTTCAGAATAGGCGCCAGCAGGCCGTCCCAGCCGGCCGACGTGGTGATCTGGAAGAGGCACAACATGGAATTGCCAAATGTCTCAAAGTTGAACATGTCATCAATGCCAGCCTCTCGCTTCACATAGGCAAAGTTGGACATGCCAAAGATGGCGTAAATGAACATGACGAGGAAGAGGAGAAGCCCGATGTTGAAAAGAGCAGGAAGGGACATCATTAAGGCGAACAAAAGGGTACGGATGCCCTTGGCTCCCTTGATGAGACGGAGAATGCGGCCAATCCTGGCCAGTCGGATGACTCGGAATAAGGTGGGAGAGACAAAGTACTTCTCAATCATCTCAGAGAGGAACATACCTGAAAATGGAAAGCATATTTAATTTTTCCTTAGCTGCTCATGTCCAACTAAAAGAGATTAAATAAAGACGCAAATATGCTTAAACAAGCAGCCGTTGTTGCATCTAGGAGCTATCTTGAAATCGAGCAAACAGATCTGAAAACCAGTATGGCTGGCAGATGTCAAATTTATTTCCTGCAGAAAATGGTAAAAATATTTATTTGCTATTTTTTATTTACTGTGCCCATAGTATCTTTTATCAGTATGTTTTTTTTAAGAGTTCATTCATGCATACTCATAAGGAATCCTTTTTATTGAGAAATTAATTTATTGAGAAATTATTAATAACACATCCTTAACAGGGAACCTATTGAATACCATTTCCTCTGCTAACTGTGCAGCTATTTTTTTCAGTTATGAAATATAGCAATTATGCGGGTATGCATCAGGGTGCCAATACTTTGTCGTCCAAAAATACATCAACAAAGTGCGGACACAGAGAACATCTAAAACAAGTGACGTGAATAACATTGATTGCAATGAAAAAAAAAAAAGCCAAAAACTAGTCCATTCTTGAAGCTGATGTTTTGATGTCTGAATCAGAAAAAAAACATCAGGATCTGAGCGGTTTTGTTAAGGGCCAAATTGGAATGTTCCTACAAAATGTTCCTACAAAATAGTGCTCCAAGGACTGCGGACCAGTGACCAGGTCTTGGGCACCCAGAGCTCACTGATGCACCCAGGAGAGAAAAAACTGTTGACAAAGCGCAGCACGGCACAGCACAACACAAAGAAATTCAACCTCTGCATTTCACCCATACACACACGTGCAGCAGGGGGCAGCTATTGAAAGCGCCCGGGGAGCCGTGATGGGGATGGTACCTTGCTGGAGGATGGTACCTCAGGGCAACCTACTGGTGAGGGAATCGAACCCACAATCTTCCGATCTGGGGCAACTCCCAAACCAATAGGCCACCGCTGCCCCGTGTTCAGTGCACACACACACATAAAAAATTGGCATTGCTGTTCCAATACGTGAAGCAAAACGAATAAAGAGCTGGATGCTTGTCCGAGAACTTTCTTACCAACAATAGACAGGATCACGACCACAAAGTCGAACACATTCCAGCCAATGGTGAAGAAGTAGTGTCGTAGGGAAACCATCTTGAGCACACATTCGCCAGTGAAGAGCACAATGAACACCAGATTAATCCAGTACAGGATAGTATCCATATCCTCCGTCTGGTCGTCTGTCTCCACCATCATCGTTACCATGTTCAGGCAGATCAGGATCATGATGATGATATCAAAGGCTTGTTTGGTGATCAAATCAAAGATAAGACCCTGGAACTTGTTCTGGAAGAAAGTCAAGAACAATGTCAGTTACGTAATGCTGTTTAAAGTTAACGTTTTCAGTCCTGGTTCTGGCGTCCCACTGCTCTACAGGTTTAAGTGTTTTTCCCGCAGCCACTTTCGCTCAGTGAGGGCTTGTTAATGAGCTGGTTAGTAAGATCAGATGTGTTGGGAGCAGGAAACCCCTCAAATATACAACCCTAAGTCACTAGCTAAGGAACAGTGAAGGATAAAATAAAGCCGAACGGGTTTTCTCATCATAAGGCGACCCCACAATCTTGAAGTTAAAGCGAGGTGTACTGAAACACTGCTATTATTTGTTTTAATGAATTCGAATTGAGACGTTAGTCCCTGAAAGAAAAATATGAGCCTACTGCAGGTCTGGGAATGGGCTTCTGGGGTTTCTTCGAACCAAGCTTCTTCATGGCATTGTAGTACTTCTTCTGCTCTTCTGTCATGAAGATATCCTGACCTCCAAAGTAAAGAGCACAAACAAGACCCTGGTTACAACCAAGTCCAATTACAGTGCACTTAGACCTCCTAGCTGTTCACCTGTGAACTAGCAAATGTCAGGAAAGAAGCGCTCCCTACAGTAGAGCAGAATTACCCATCACTTATTTGTGTTGTGCAAGTTCACTAATGTTCAATGCATGCTAATTCTGTTATAAATAACAACAACAGCATAATAATAATAACTGTATGAAAGAAAACTAGATCTTAGGGCCCTGTTTGGATTAGAAATGAGTTAAGTTGAATCAGGAACCTCTTAAAAATCTTTGACTTGCTTGACGGCAGATTTTAAGATCAACATCCCCAAGCTCCAACCTGAACCGGGATCGACTCAAGCCTTTCAACACCTGTATTTCTTTCCCTCTTACTGTTTGCACACGTAAAACATTGCAGTCTAACTTCAGGGTTTTTAAAGTCTGGTCCTCTATTGTAGCCAGCAGTTTGGTGATTTCCCAGCTGAAAAATACCTGCTAATGAAATCCGATCTCTAAATAACCAAACTGTGCTGGATACCAGCATCGGAACTAAAGAAGCCTGGCCACTGTAATGGTAACGATGAGCTCGCTGTAAGTCTAAAAATCTATAGATATTGAACACAGCCTCAATTTGCTTTAAAAATGTGCTTAAATGAAACATATTGGAAATTGCTGAAAATGAAAAGAAGTGTAAAAGTTGAAAATCCCCACGTGACCCCTTCCAACACTCATCTTTTTCTTCTGTTGGTTGAAGTTATCGATGATGACACCAATGAAGAGGTTGAGTGTGAAGAAGGAGCCGAAGATGATGAAGATGACGAAATACAGGTACATGTAGAGGTTCACTTCATAGTCTGGCTGCTCTTCCACCTGCAATGGGAGTTGTGCTTATTTTTAAGGAGATTTCGATGTATTTCCAAAGCCAGAATAAGGCATCTTGCTACACACTTTTCAGCCATTAGCAACACTTCCGGCAAAGCACCTCAACACTTGGATCTGGGAGAAAAGGTGATTGCTCAGTCATGCAGTACATCAGTCTAAATGACTCAGTTCTAGATCCAATCAAAGAATACACAAGTGCTAAAGACACTTACATTTCGAGAGTCCACTGCTGCATACATGATGTCCATCCAGCCTTTAAAAGTAGCCTGAAACAGCAAAAAGTATCAAATGTAAATGAGCAACATTGGAGTAAAATAAAAGACTTCATCACGAAAAGCCAGATCATCCTCACTGTTTTTGATGATTTGAAAGAGTTTGCACTAAAACACAGTGGAGTGAGACCATAAGACAAATATGGGGTCAGATTTTCACCTTTGATCTTCTGGCATTTATTTACATCTAGATATATAATTACTCACAAAATAGCACCTTTTGTATCTGAGTAACCAGTTAAGTGAGCAAAAGTACAGATAGAGAAAGTTAATGACCATTTCTTTTTGGTTACACATCTGTCGCTTGCAATAACCGCATCAAGCTTGCAATACGTTTCAGGCTTTGTCCACAATCAGTCGTCTTCTTCTCTAAATGCGTTAAATTCTATCTCTGTACTTTTTTTTGGTTTGCAGATTCTTGCTGATTGTTAGTGTTTTGCACCTGGTTGTTCGTAACATCACTGACTATTGTTTTGAGCTTTTACCGCTCCCAATTTGAGCTAAGCTACAGGACGCCTACTGCAAGCAAGGGACGTGCAATCAAATATTAACCTTCGTTTACCTCGTTAACTTTCTGTGCCAATTCTTTAGCTCACTGGATAAACTGGACAGACGCAAAAAGGCACTATGTACTGAGTAATAACAAAGAAGTGCTAATTTACATATATAAGTGTTTTAAAGGCATAACTAATAAAGGCTACTGTTTAAACAATGGTCATGTAAAATGGTTCATTTGTGGTCCGTCAACCCACAAAAACATCATATATGCACCTCAAAGATAAAATCAAGAACAAAAAAAAGTAGGACATGGGCCTTTTAACCATGCACTACGGAGTTTAAGCATCAAAAATCCTTCCAGAAAGGGCAAAATGGAAAACGTAACATATTCTATCACCTCCATCTTCCAACTTCTTGGGGTTTTTTTTGCATGAGAAATGGACAGAAAACCTCAGCGGGTGTGTTCTTTCTTACCACTTGCAGCAGGGCCAGGTAACCGGCTCCCACGTTGTCGAAGTTGATCTTGACGTTTTTCCAGCGAGCGCTGTCGTTGAGAGCCAAGCACTCGGACTTGTTGTTGACCGCATCAATGGGGAAGAGCTCGTCCGTGGTGCTGTTGACGCAGTGGTAGTACTTGCCAGCGAAAAGGTTGACTCCCATGATGCTAAAGATGAGCCAGAAGATCAGACACACCAGCAGCACGTTCATGATGGAGGGAATGGCGCCCAGTAGAGCATTCACTACAACCTGCAGCAACACACACATTTACATTTCATTCACTGCGCCCTCATCAAATTTTCATATATGGGGGATTAACACTATAATCAATTATCTCGTGCACTCATGATGTTAACTGAATACGGTGCAGGTGGATTGCAAATGTTTGATTATTAATACAGAAATCCAGAGTGAGGCTAAGTTAACTGAAGCCGTGTTTTCTAATGGAACACCACCGTGATTCGTTAGGTGCCATTCATTCACAGCCCATCCAGTATCTACTTGTCTTTACGGCAGCTGCTGCTAAGGTTAGTGTCAGGAGGTTAATTAACATTTGTATGTGGTGCTGACAAAAGGGTGGACACGAAATCAAAACGTAAACCAAAAACCTTGTGGAGACACGATGACGTCACTACATTTGTTTACTGCAAATGAAAAAAGACACATAACAGAGAAAGAAATTAAAGGTCAACCACAACATCACAAAAAGATCCATCAGAAAAGATCAGATAGTTTCCACCAGAAGACACAAAGAAAGCCATGCAGAGTTACTTACTGTACACGAGATTGGGTTCAATCCTCTGCTTATAATATGACTTATTTTAACAGTGTGTATAGAAGAGAATTTGATGTTTCTGTAGAAAAATATCAAATAAGAGGTGTTTGCCTACATGCACGAGTGTGTGTTCAGTTTTGTGCTCACCCTCATGCCCTCGAAGCGTGACAACGCTCGTAATGGTCTCAGAGCCCGTAGGGTCCTGAGTGATTTAATGGCACTTAGCTCCGAGTAACCGAGAGCAGTAGCAACCAGACTGACCAAAGACACCTACAGAAAAAAGCAGATGCAATAACAATTACACGCGAGCACATAAAGAGATTCAAATTATGGGATGAAGCACGGATTAAAGCACAGGGCCAATCAGCCAGAACATCCCAGCCACCGCTTCTGCAAATTAGGGTCAGATTCTCTGCAGTGCCACTTCAGATCCCGAGCAGTGACCCAACTAGTTTAGGAGGGAGAAAGGCTTGACCTACAGCACTATTTCAATGTCTTTTGTATCTCAAGTTAAACCAAATACTGCTGTTTATCAGTGCTAGTCCAAATTTCACATTAAGCTGGGCTTAACTCGAGAAGTCCGCAACGTGATGCAACGTCCACAAACTACAAAAAAAAAGAGATACAACTTTAAAAAGTGATTAAGTAGGCCACATTTTTAAAATGTTAATAAAATGTAAAGCAAACTCAGAAAATATCTCTGTCTGGCATGTTATTATATACATATTTGAGGTTCAAATAACGGAAAGCTAATATTAAAAAAATCTTTCAAAAAATCATTCTCTTTTAAAAACTATCGAGCTCCATGCTGTTTGAATTATTGCCCTTCTGTCTGGCCACCTATCTTTTACAGTGATTTAAATTTCGTTCATTCTATCCATCCATTATCTGCCGCTTGTCCCAAACGGGGTCGCGGGGGAGTGCCGGCGTCCAACCCAGCGCACACAGGGCGAGGACGGGGGACGCACCCTGGACAGGTCGCCAGCCCTCATTCTATTATAGTTTAATAGATATTTTTATTTCACACGTATTTAATATTTGTTACAATCTATTTCCTGTCCATGAGCCACAGGCAGCCATTGAGTGATGAAAGTTTAGACCCTCTATTGAGTGACAAAACCTTTCACCCTAAATCACCTTGAAAATCCTCAGATGTCGAAGCGATCTCAAACAGACTAGAATGATCCTGTGGTTTCGGACATTGGGTGGCACTGGAGAGGACAATGTCCAGTCTCCTAATTGGCTGCTGATAATGCGACTTGTTTAGACTTTCATTCCTTATTCATTCCATTTATTCCTTATTCATCCCATATTTCATTCCTGTCATTCCTCCACTATATTAGCACCATGGTTCTAGTAAAGCTACAAAAACCAACATTAAACACCCAACGATCGAGGCTGATGAGCTTTATGGTTTGAGAAAATGGCAACACTTTCAATGATTATTGCTTTAATAAAAATCGAGATTTAGCCCAGTTCCCACGATGAAGTAAGGTAGTGTTTAGGTGTTACAGTCCAGGAATGAAGTTCATGGGTTTGAATCCCAGACCAGTAGGTTGTCCTGAGGTACCCTTGAGCAAGGTACCGCCTCCATCACTGCTCCCCGAGCACTGGATATGGCTGCCCCCTATTGCACAGTGTGCTGTGCTGTGCTCACTTCCACCTCACTTCAGATATGATTTCACCTCAACTCAGAAGAAAAGGCCCAGAATAGCATTTAATTCATATTTTTTGGCACATATTCAAAGAGATTTTAAAAGATGAAGTCAGTTGCTAGAGAGTGGGTGTTGGTGTCCCGGTGACAGGCGAACACTCTCTGAAGACTCTGGGGCACATATCCTAATAGTGCAGGCCAGCACGCCCAGTAGCATGTGTGAATGAGGTGGGAATGAGTCACCAGTGAGTCAGCAGATAACACACAGCTACCACCACTGTGCCTTTGAGCAGTGCATTTAACCCCTTGTGCACTGGAGAAACTCTTATTAAGCTGGATGTTGGTGACCGCTGCAGCATGTGTGGCCAAATAAGGAGATGCCATTTAGAAATGAAAACATAAAGGTGAAATAAAGACTTTCGCTCTTCTGAATAAGCTCGGCTTATATTTTTACATTAGGCCTCTGTGACAATTTCAGCTGAAAATCAAAGCCAATGACGCCTACGCGCTTTCAGCATCTTGTAGTTTAGATAATATGTACTGAAATGCCCTCGTCGTTTTTTTTCCTTTTCTATTATTTTACACATATTATACTATGTATTATCTACATTTTAAAATAAAAAGTGCTTCACTGCCAAAAGAAATATCACAGATTGGTCATGTTTCTTTGGGATCTGAAAGCAAACAGCCGGGAAATATCTGAATACGGCTTAATTTACTGAAAATAAAACTCAGTAAATGGTCAAAAAATTTAAGTCGCCATTGTCACCTGGGAACAACGGATTAATAAGAATGTTAAAGGCAGTGGTTTTGTATACTAGGAGTCCAACTAAACACCACACACACACACACACACACACACACACACACACACACACAGGCAACACTGAATAAATGAGCATTATACTTACATCTACAATAAGGAAGTCAAGCCAGCACCAGGCATTGGTGAAGTATTTGACGAAGCCGTAAGCCACCCATTTCAGCAACATCTCCAGAATAAAGACGTAGGTGAAAACTTTATCCGCATATTCCAGTACCGTCTTTATCGTCTTCCGTTGCTCTATGTATATGTCCTCAAACGCCTGCAGACAAAAAAACAAATGACAATCTTATACTGTCTGTAGAAGGAAAAACTAGGTGACTAGCTCAGCTTACTGCCTTATTACTGGCACTTTATTGGTGGGGACAGTTTTGGTCTCCTGATCATTTTCAGCTTTTGGGGTGCTTTGAAAGACATGTTTTATCTCTGGCCATCTGTTTATTCTGCCATTGCTTTTTTGTACTATTGAAGTCGCTAATATTTATTGTAATAATTCAATCTTTGACCAGATTTATATTTTAAAAACGGTGCCTTTATTGTCTGTATCCCACTATAAAACACTCCTTGATTGATTTTGAATGGAGTAACACCCTATGCATGTAAGTGTATCATTGTGTGTGTGTGTGTGTGTGTGCGTGCATGTGCATATACCTGCAAGTGCACATACTTACAAGAGCACCACTGCTCAGAAGGATCATGAAGATGATGAAGGACTCAAACCAGTTATGCTCCACAATGATGAAGCATGTCTTCCTCAGAGTCCACCAGCTCCTCCATCTTCCCTTCTCTACATCCACCTGACAACACTGAAACCTCATTACACATCCTGTGACGGAGGGGTTGGAGGGTTTTTGCAGATGAGATAGAGAGAGAAACAGGGTTAGAAAGTGAGAGTGTCAAAAAAGTGTACAGATACTCTGCAAAAGGCTTTCATGCTTGACATACACAGACAACATTCAGTTCAATGACAGATGAAGTAAATAACATTGAACATCTTGTTAGAAGGGCACATGCAAGGTGTGGGATATATTAGCCAGCAAGGTCAGTTCTTGCAGAGTGGAAATAAGAAAAATGGGCCATAAAGAGCTGAGCGACTCTGACCAGGGCAAAATTGCATTGGGTGGACAACTAGTTAAAGGCATCTTCACAGGGGTAGGTCTTGTAGGGTGTTTGTGATAGTTAGTGGTTGGTACCTCCAAAAAGGGAAATTTATAGTATAATGTGTTAAATTGACCTCCAGATTCCCCAGATCTCAGTCTGAGCATCTGTTGGATGTGCTAGACAAGCTATACACTCTTAAGAGGCCAATTACAGGAAGCTAACGGATCTGCTTACAACATACTACATACCAGAGCACACATTCAGAGGTCTTTTGGAGTCAAAGGGGAAAAGCTGTTTTGTTAGCACAATACACACTTACGTTATTTTAAGCTGGTGGTTGTAATGTTATGGCTGATTGGTGCAAAGAAAGCTCGTGTAAAATGGCAGGAATAATGATAATCTGCATTAGCTGTGTGGACAGGGGATTGGTTCACTTAAGAAAGCTTAGTCTTTTTCTAAATCCTATTCACCTTATCACTCAACTGCAGAGCTTTTCTGACTTAAAGCGGAGAAATCCCTCATCTTTCAAAAGAAGATACATCTGGTATGAATAGAAACGCCAAGATTTTTGCAACAGCTGGTATTGTTGACCAAAACGGTCAGTCGATTGCAGGGGTTTGGTGCCACGATCCAATAGCTTCCACAATAGCTTTGTGGATTTTCAGATTTTCTGTGGAAAATACCCTTCTGCACATACTAATGCCTACAGTTTTACCAGATTTAACCTTTTGGGGAAAAGTATAAAACATAAAACGTAATGCATGCAAATGTTGCAGCATATTCTGCATGTTTTGAATAGCAATTGCAGACTAAGATAGCAGGAAATGCTTAGTTTAAATGTGTTCTCTGATAAGAATATGCGCTTATGTTCACTTCGGGCTACGAAATGTAAATTGCGGTTCATTTTTAAAAGTTTTGGATAGCGCTGAATGAAAAAAATCAATAAGAACCATTTACGTTTGTAGCTGACTTGTTGGAACCTGGGTCTATTCAACAGGTTCGAACGGACACAATGAGGAAAGATGAAGCGCTAAATGAAACAATCAGGAGTGCATTAGCTGATGTTCCAGCTGAACTATGCATGAGCTACAGTACATGAAAACACAGATGAGAATGAAAACAAAGGGTTTGCATGATAGGCTTTCTCAAAGCACTCCACACCAAAAATTAGAGGGGACCGTCTATTTATTAAGAACATGCATGATTACGCTGAAACATTTTAGGAGAGTCGTGGGTCCTGCCTTGTAAGATGCATTCAGAGGAATATAAAATACTGCCTTCCTGGGACTCACTCGCTGGTCGAGGTGGATTTCTCTGCTTAACCCAGTTCACACTGAAGCTATTGATGATGGCATTCGTGGCCTCCTACTGTACTACTAGTGGAACTTCATGTCAGTTTAAATCCAGTTCTTCTACGTAGCTGCTCGGGCCCTGACAGATACAGACTCCTGATTCTTTAGTTTATGATGAAGTATTTTCTCCCCTCTACCTGCTCTCCGGCTCTCTCTCACACAAACACACACACACACACACAGATATATATGCACACACACCTTCAGTGAAGCAGTCCTCTGGATCCAATGACTCTTCTGGTTCTAGCTCAACTGATTCGGCCCCCTCTCCAGGGGGTCGGATGTCCACTGTGCTTCCTTCGGACGAGCTGAGAACCGTGTCCACGGGGAGCTTCTACACACACATACACACACACAGAAACAAGCATGCAAACAAACACACAAGTAGAGGCACGCACACCCACGCACGCACGCACACACACACACACACACATGCAAACATGATTAAAACCTCTGTGACAGGTTCACAGGTCTCTTCAGGTTCTTGCACTTTCATCGATTCATGCAGCTTCAGTCAGATCATTCAAAAGTACCTACGAGCCTGTGGATTGACTGATTGATTCGATTTGATTTGGTCCTGATTGGTAGCCATGCGCTGGGAGCCTTAAGCGCAGGCTCATGGATAATCTCACAATCAGCTGTGGGTACGTTTGATGGGCCTTCATTCCTTCCTCATGCATTTTTTTTTTTTTGAACCAAGGTGCATTTTTTTTTTTTAACTCATCCAAGCTCGTGATCTCGTCAACAAATGTTGAGTGCTTTGAGTATTTTCATGTCCAGTGCAAACAACCCACCTTTCTCCCCAACCCCCACCCTTTCCCTGCAAAAAAATAAATGATTTCTATTGGATTATTCCAGAACAGATCAGTTACAATAATCCAGATTACAAACAGATTAGGACAAAATCCCATCCCACTGAGTGCATTTCCCTTGATTGACATGAAAACACAGGGTGGAAGTCCATTCCGTTAAGCAGTGGTCAAGCTTCGGTCCGCCAGTCGGAGATTGAAGAGGAGGGGAGCCGCATTAGCAAATATCTAACACCAGCACCACCCGCCAAGTCTGAGACAGCATTCTCTTTTCACACTTTCAACCAGTCATTACAAAAAAAAAACAATGGTTACATAATTGACAGACTGTTGTGGTGCTTTTAGAGCAGGCCCAAAATATGCACTAACCTTCTATTTGCAAAAATAAATAAATAAAGGAAAGCAAAAAGGCATGCATCCCTGTTGTCCTTTTCTAAAGCAAATGTCCTCTGACCTTTAATGTGACATTAATGTTGATGTAAAATCTAGCTCTGACTCTTATATGGGGACACACTCTTTTCATTACCTAAACTGTCCACTGAGTATTTTTCTATGTAATGGCAGGACGATGTACGGCATCAGTTAACCGCTTGACTAAGAGTCACTAAAATCATCCGCGTGCCATGGAATGCTGTAATCATGGCAGAACGCAGTCTGCCGAGCAGCTGAATTCTACAGCGTGGGCGTGACTGTGGCCGGATCGATGCGAAGGCCAGCCAGAGTGAAAACAACGTGCACGAATGCTGTCTGAAACCGAGCGGCAGCACTGGTTGCCGTGGTACCCAGCTAATGCGGCGCAGGGGAATGATGTAAGCATGCTGTGTGCAGATTCAGAATGTTCCAGAATGTTCTAGAATGTCTCTTAGACCTCCTGAATGTTTGTTTGTTTTTTTTTTTTTTTTTAACATTAGAGGCAAAGCTTTGCAGAATGTTCCAGAATGTTCCAGAATGCTCCAGAATGTTCTAGAATGTCTCTCAGAACTCCTGAATGTTTTTCTTAAAGGCAAAGCTTTGCAAGCCCATTCATGCGGAACTAACGGTTTTCATCTTCTGTTTCATCAATTTGCTTTGATTTCCTGGATAACAGAGCGGAACTATTTCGGAAAAGTTGTTTCTCCTGCCACCCCCTCTACGTTCTGCATTAACTTTCCGGGCTCTGTTTAGGGACAGCCGACTACGACTTCCATTATTTGCTTCCATTAAAAAAAAAACATCTTCGTTAGAGCAAGCTTAGGGAAAATACGCAAATTCATCCAAAGCAAGGTTAAACAACCAAAAAAAAAAAAAAACACAACAGATTTCAAATTGAAAGTCAATTTGCGCTCAAATCAGCTTGATAAACGATTAGCTTTGTTTCAATCAGGGTTAAAATGCCAAACGATGGGCGATTAAACACCATCAACCAGATAATCAATTATGGCCCACATAAATGCACTCCCTGAGTGGAGATGGGTGTGTTCGCACTTTGCCACAAAAGCAGCATCCGGGGCCAATTACACTGATTAAACTTTAAAAAGCTAAGTCTTACAATCTGTACAATAAACTAAACTGTATTCTGTATTTCTTATGTCATTAATTTAGTGTTTAATATACAACCCTCTTGATACCAAGCTGATCGTTTTAATTGGTTACACAGCTGCAACGCTTTAGAGCAGCTTTCATCATTCCATTATGGATCATTTTGATGTCAAGATGCAAACAAATATGAGCCATGAACTAATTCTACTGACGCAAAGTCATTCCTTGAGTGTCACTTGCTCACTCATCCACTCACCCCATCCTTCCATACCTTTTCTCACACTCCCTTTCTCACTCACTCATTGTACAGTAAATTTGTTCAGCTTTGGATGCTCAATGGCTGACTGATCGAGTCCAAAAGAAATGAATAAAAGAAACATAAAAATCTCAACAACAAAAAGTAACAAAGATGCTCAATGGCTTGAACTATAGATGGGAAATGATGGTCTTGCTCATTCCATATGATTGTTGATACTGCAAAGAAGCCCAGTGCTTTAACAGAAACACAAAAGTAAAGAAAAAAAGAATGAATGGAACGAAAAACACTAACAGCTGACTCTCTCCAGTGCAGGGGGGTTTCAAGGGGGATTCGGGGAGGGCACAGGCATCGAAAGAAAAGAAAGGGCAATCCGTTCCAAAAGAGAGAGAAATGAGAGCGGGAGAGGGAGGGAGAGAGGGAATGAGAGAGAGAGAGAGAGAGAGAGAGAGAGAGAGAGAGAGAGAGAGAGACGATAGTTTGGTTGGGTTTAAGATGGTAGAGGCAGTCTTCATGGTTAGTGTGTGGGAAGAGGAAAGACTCTTACAGGGGTCTCTCAGAGAAAACCTGGGGATCGTCTCTCATTATGCTGCAATAACAGGTCACACACAGAGAGATACACACTTCACAAAACATGGATAACAACGTCGGCAACTTCAACACACCACCAGGATAAGATTACAAAGGAAGAAGAAAGGAGATTAAGAACAATCTGACAGTATTGCTTCCTGAGTTATGGAAATGCACACACTCACACTCTCTCACACACACACACACACACATACACACACATGCTTAAGCACACCCAATTTCACCCTTGGCAAAGATGCTGCATTTAGCAATTTTTCTTCGGTAAGCTCACTCCATTCATAGTCTGGGCTGCACGATTCTGTCCCTGCTCAGTTGGCTGTAAATAATAAACATTACCCTACGTTGTGTGTATGTGTGTGTGTGTGTGTGTGAGTGCAGGGGGGTTGTGTGTCTGTGTGTGCGCTGATATAATAAGAACATTCAGCTGTACCTGCTGCAAGGCCCAGAGGTTTATCTTAACTAGCTGACTATGATCTGGGTCATATGAGCACTGAAGCCTAAGGCATAGTACGTACGTACACACACACACACACACACACACACACACACACACACACACACACACACACACACACACACACACACACACACACAATGATCTAGGTATTAAACAGATGATGCAATGCCAACATGACTGTCCTTAAAGGGGAACAATTCTTACTTGATTCCAGTATTAACACTCTCAGTGAATAACTTTTTTAAGCATTTCAAAGAACAGTAAAACATAAATCAGGTCTTCTTTTCTTAAGACATTATTCATTTCCAAAAACAAAAAATCCAGACATTTGGGCAGCCAGTGCAGATGGTTTTCTTACCTCTTTGCTGCCCTCCACATCAGATGAATCGCTGCTGAAATCTTCCGTGTTCAGATTCTCAAAGTCCGACTCCCCCACCGCAATGGGGACGGTGACTGTCAGGCTGGGGTTGTGAATGAACGACATGTAGTCCCCCTCCTCAATGCTGTACTTCACGTGGCCTTCAACCCCGTTCCCAGGGGACACACAGTCCTCCTTGAGGAAATCCTTGCCCAGGTCAACAGCTACTGGGGCATGGTTGGCCAGGCAGTTCTCTTTGCCGTCGCTGTGGAGATCATCCAGTGGCTTCTCCTCATCCAGGGCCCCAGGTTTGCTAGTGGCCAGGAACAGACTTTGGAGGAACTGACGCAGGGCTGACTTGACCAGGGCGATGCCTTTCTGGATGCGGCCCACAGCGATCTGCAGGTTGTTCATCTCGCTGTCGTCATCAGTGGCAGCCAAGTTGTCGGCACTAAAGGAGCTCAGCAGCAGAGCCAGGAAGAGGTTCAGCACCTAAAACATGACCACAACAACATCACACATTGAACACCAACCTGAACAGCATCTGGAATGAGAACATGTAAAAATAATCCTCCTAAAACTGAACCAAAACCAGAAGTGCATTAACTGTCTGGAAGATAGAAAGTAACAGATGACTTGTCACAAATGTCATGTCATCCACAGGTTAAATTCAGTAAATAAATCCTTCTTGCACTTGTTCAGAAATTATTAAAGATAAGGGGGTAAGGGGAGAGAATGATTTGGTTCAGTCAAGTCTTACCACCAAGTTCCCGATCACCATGACCAGCATGAAGACGATGAGGCACATCGTTTGGCCAGCCACCTCCATGCAGTCCCACATGGTCTCGATCCATTCTCCACACAGCACCCGGAACACAATCAAAAAGGAGTGGAAGAAGTCCACCATGTGCCAGCGCGGGAGCTCGCAGTCTTCCGCGATCTTACACACACATTCGCGGTAGCTCTTCCCAAAGAGCTGCATGCCTACCACAGCAAAGATGAAGACGATGATGGCCAGGACGAGAGTCAGGTTGCCCAGGGCACCGACTGAGTTGCCAATGATCTTGATCAGCATGTTTAGAGTGGGCCACGACTTTGCCAGCTTGAACACTCTCAGCTAAAGGAAAGTGGAATGAGATGAGCAATTAAGCATTTGTTTCATTTTTTTCATTCTTTTTCAAAAAAGACTGATTCTGAAAGGAAAGGTGTGTTCTGCTTTCACAAATTATAATTTCTTTCTTTTAAAAGGCAAAGGAATTTCATAAGACACAAGGCAATGTTCCCCAAACATTGGGAAATGTCTTTTTTCACATAAGAATAAGTGCAATCCAAGACTGGGAGCTGGGGAGTTGTGAAGTCAATGTGGCCAGGATGTAAAATGGGGGATGACATAAAAACTGACATAAGACAATTGATCACATTTATCTGAATGAATGAAAGTAAATGTGAACCATAAGCCTTGATACGTCTGATCAAAAACCTCCGGTTCAAGCCTGGGTTAAGAACACATCAAAGGCAACACACCCGTAAATTCACATTTACATTTTAGCATTTAGCAGACGCTCTTATCCAGAGCGACTTCCATGCCCTAATTACAGAGACAGTCTCCCTGGAGCAACTCAGGGTTAAGGGTCTTGCTCAGGGACCCAGTGTTGGACCTCTTGAGCCTTAGGTCCATAGGCAAGTACCCTACCACTAGACCACCTCCACCTTGGATGGATGCAAATGAGGAATGGTTTCCTTACCAGTCGGAATGACCTGAGCACAGAGAGACCCTCCACGTTGGCCAGACCAAGCTCCATCAAACTTAAACTCACAATGATGCCATCAAATATGTTCCAGCCTTCCTGAAAATAGTAGTAAGGGTCCAAGGCAATGACCTTCAGACACATCTCGGCCGTAAAGATCCCGGTGAACACCTACAAAGGTACATAATACATCCCTTGAGTTTTAGCTTATTGAAAATAAAATGGAACAGCCCAGATAACAGGTTCTAAAAGTTTAGCCCTTCCTTAATTCTTCCCTTTTTATTGCGAAATCAAGAACTTTTAAAATAATATTCTTCATATTAGATGTCTGCCACGAAACACTGTGGCACTAAAATCACTTTTCCGTGGTGAAAAAATAGCGAAACGGAAGAGAAACTTCCAGTCACAACAAGTAAAAGTGCATAGCAAATAGAAGGTCCTCACCAGGTTTCCAACAGAGAGCACATCATTGAACTCTTTGGTCATGGGGTAGTGCTCCATGGCCATGAAGAGCGTGTTTAGGACGATACAGATGGTGATGGCCAAGTCTACAAATGGGTCCATCACTACCATGTTTACAATTTGTTTCACCTTCAGCCATATTGGGCAGCAGTCCCAGATCAAGAAGCTGTTGGCAAATTTGTACCAACAGGGCGGGCACTTCTGTCTGGATTCCTCCAGCTCTGTAGAGAGGTCAGGAAATTATAACGGATGATTTGGATTCATCTGACTGCGCTGTATTTTAAATACACTGATCAGCCACAGTAAAACCACAGATAGATAAAGTGAATAAAATGGATTCAATCTTTACAATGGCCCATATCGGGGGGTTGGATGTTCAGTTCTTGATGTTTTTGTAATAAAAATATAGTATATATAAAAAAAAATATAGTATATATATATATATATATATACACTTTTCTCAGATGCCATATGAATGCTAATACTCTGTGTATGTGCATTTTGAAACTGAACGCAGGTAAGTGTGAGAGAAGTGTGGCAGTGTTTAAAGGTCACTGAGACTCACTGGAGGGTGTGAGTCAACGTCTGTGTCGTGTCAGCATCTGAACATCTCTCACTGTGAGTAAGGTGTGTGTGTGTGTGTGTGTGTGTGTGTGTGTGGGTCTCACCCTCCATGGTGTTTGTGAGAATACTGGCCACACTCATGGCTCTTTTTCTGGCTACTGCATCATCCAGGTAATCGGAGGCCTGATGTGACCCTGACCGTTTTTTACGAGCTTCAGACTCTGTAGTCGTGCCCTGGAGAAAGAACGACGGGCACAGGAATTAAAGGAAATAGATGAGAAAGTGATGAAGAATTCAGTGCAGGATGTGCGCATTCCTTCTCCGCCCCATGAATAATTTAATTATATCCTCTTTTATAGTAAACTGAATGTGATTAAAGTGTTACGAGGTGACAGTTATAGCACTAGATTCAAAAGGCATTTTTGGATCAGACTTGCAAATGTGACACGAACCTCAGGGAGCAATCGTCCAATCGGCGATGTAGGCACAGAGGTACCACCGACCAGTGAAACCACGCCATTGCAGTCCACTGTGCAGTGCATCTTCCCATTGGCCGGGAGGATGATTCGAGGGGCGCCAAGGCTGCAATGACTGACTGTTGAGTTCCTTCTTTCGATGCGACGCGGCACAAAGAGCGATCCCCTACGGCTGTCGCTGTCCTCAAATGTGCTGTGCTCATCATCTGCAAAATCATTCTCAGAGCCAAAGTCTCGCGCCCGGCCACGAAAGCTGAACAAACTTGCACGACTGTTCCTCCTTGGAGAGAAGACAGAACCTCGGATACTCAGGAGAGACTAATCGATAAAGAGAGAGAGAAGGAGAGAAAGCGTGAAAGAGAGTTACAGGCTTGAACATACAGATTTTATAACAGTTTTCCCAGAAGTACCGTGTGAAAGTCCAGGCAAAAGGCCAGCAAAGACCATTACTCATTACTTGACTGGATAGTGAGTGTAATATTTTACCCCCAAATTAACCAAAATTATTACAAATGCAAATAAATAAGAGTATATTTCAATAAAAATAAACCTGAATAAATTTTTTTATTTTTTTTTTATGTTGCTGATATCTTGTGATCAGAAAAGTAGAAGGCCCACTTTTATTGTCTAGCTCCAGCCATTACACAGAAATGTTCATTTAATTTATATAAAACTGCAATTCACATCAGTTAGACATAGGAACATCACATCAGTTAGACGCAGGAACATCACATCAGTTAGACGCAGGAACATCACATCAGTTAGACCCAGGAAGTCACCTGGTTTGGGGTGGAGCACTTCTTCTCATAGGAGAGTCTGTTGGCATCTATGGAGAAGCGAAATCCCGAACGCCTGATGCTGTCCTCTGACTCGGACTTGTGAAACTTCTCCTGGTCTGCCTTCTCTTCTTCCTCCTCCCTTTGTTTTCTTTTCTTGCGCCTATTCCGTCGCTCCTTGGCACTCTTGGAGCTGAGTCTGGACCCCCCTGAGGAACTCTCCTCCGACAGCCCGCCCCTCCCACTGTATTCGCCACTCTCTGTCGCTGCTGCCGCGGCAACCTACCAGCCAATCACAGGGAAGGCACCGTTGTCAGGGGCAACAAGGGCTAGACTTAGTTCAAGCTTGCAGACCAGAAGCAAAAACTGACAGACCCAAATATCAGCTCTAGCAGACAGACACACAGTGAGGGCAGCAAACAGAAAAGAGTGAGAACCATGTGTTTCGGCTGTGAGATCACAAGAATTCAGTTCAGACTCTTTCCTTTTTTTCTCTCCACCATTTCATTTTCTAATGTTCCTTTTTCTTTTACTCATAAGGCACGGTTTGATCATATGACATCATCTGAGTTCTTTGATAGGCTTTAGGTGCCTCTTGTGACCTTTAAGTGCATAACCAATTTAACCTTTCAGAGAGGGAGGGAGAAACAGGACAAGGGAGAGACGAGAGGGAGGGGAAAGGGGGAGGGGTTGAAAATGTTTCAGTGGTTAGGAGAAAAGTGAGAGAGAAGTGAGTGGTCTAGGAGAACCAGCTGTCGAGCCAAAGAGTCAGAAGTGGGTATCTGTTAGTCGAATCTGTGTCAAGTTCAATTCTTAGAACCTACAAGACTCATAAAAGCGTGGTTTCTATAATTACGTCTGAAGAAGCTTAAGAACTTGAAGAACAACATAGATATACGGCCACCGTTTGACGTACATTTACATTTACAACTTTTATTTTTGCCTGCCTCACTGTTACTCTTAGAGCAGAGAATAACTCTCTCTAACTCTCTCTCTCTCTCTCTCTCTCTCTTTATCTCTCTCGATCTGCTTTGGTTTCCATGGTAACAGAGGAACATTAACCACCCCAGCAGATAGGAAAGGGTGGAAAAGGAAGGTAAACAAAAAGGGCAAGTGCATGTTAGAGTGGGTCTGGTGTCCGTTAGTTGCTTGAACTCATTTTTTGGCACCCCTGAGAGAGTGCTTTGCCCTTGTTCTTGCTTTACTTCCAACTGCTTGAAACCACTTCTGCTGTTATGAATCCCAAAAAAAATAAGGACCGTTCCTGTGTCGCAGATAAAGAGATGGTTTTGGTGAAGAGCAGAGGTGTTTAATCTGCTAAGGGCTGCTGTGAACCACACCTGTTCTTTAATTGGCTGATTTAGAGGCTTTACTTTAGTAAAAGGGATCTGGGGCTGTTTGTTAGATGCAGGTTAAAACTATACCTGCGGGAAAAGAGATCTCTAAGAAGAAATTCAAAGTTGCTTGAGGAATACTTCTTTTAAATTATGGGGATGAAAATGAGAAGTTGTATTTTATATGTATATGTAAGGGTTTACCAGCAGAATGAGCTAGTACGCCTATACTTTGTGTTTTAGTGGTTTTTTATGTGTAATGCTGATGAGGGTATAGAATAGTGGTCAATAAAAAAAAGACATTTTTGCCTTACAACAACTTACATGTGCATCTTCACCAACCTACACTAGTAGGAACTGTTCCACCACTGTTCACATAACCTCTCGTGTTTGTAGATGTATATGTTTTGTAACGTTTGTTAACCTGTGCCTCCTCCTGCTGCCTCTTGAGCTGTTCGAGCATGGCCTGGAACTCCTCCTCTTTCTGTTGAGCCTCCTCAATAGTAGCCTGGTTTTGCTCATCGTAAGCCATGGCTACCACAGCCAGGATCAGATTCACCAGGTAGAAGGAGCCCAGAAAAATCACCAGCACAAAAAACACCATGTAGGGTTTCCCAGCAGCACGGAGGGTCTGAAAAACACATGCAGGTAATAAACAATGCTACTTTTATTCACCTTTATAACGTCTCTCTTGGTGAATGCAATCTATAGACATCACCATACAATGCAGACCACGTCTGTAATACAGAGCATTTAGGAAACAGACTAACAGAAACAGAGTTTTTTAGGACTTTCAAATATCATTCAGGTTACTGACAGTAACAAGAGAGAATAGCACTGTAGTAAGCACCTTTGTTTATGCCATATAAAGTCAGAAGCCACACGGGCAAGTCTATTGAGACTGGTGAACAACCAATTCAAGTATTATTGTCATCTCAACCATACACGCATTACACAGTGAATCGAAAAAAAAACTCATCCAGATCCCTGGTGCTACACATAAGACAACATGAAACACGACTTAAGACTACACAAGTTAACAAACATGTGGAGCAGGGGCAGCTGTTGAAAGCGCCTGGGGAGCAATGACAGGGGCGGTACCTTGCTCAAGGGTACCTCAGGGCATCCTACTGGTCTGGGATTCGAAACTGCAACCTCCCAATCCTGGGGCTTAGTCCCTAAGCAGTAGACTACCACTGGCCATGACAGTATTTAATTTAAAACCTTAGCCAAAGCATATTCTTAAAAAAGCGCTGAATGTAGGTTAACAGAGTACCTGCTGGTAAAGATTCTCCCAGAAGTCCTGCGTCATGAGGCGGAAGAGAGAGAGGAAGGCCCAGCTGAACGTGTCAAAGCTTGTGTAGCCATAGTCAGGGTTCCGCCCGGCCTTTATGCACAAAAAGCCCTCTGGACACTGCCTATAAAGTCCAGCCAGAGACGGAGGCACTTTCAGCATTTTAAAATCAAACAGACCAAAGGACACCTAATCAGTCAGTATTCAGTCAGTCAGTAAACACTCACTCAATCCAACTAAAGGTTGGATTATGGTTAGATTTCCTTTTATTAAACTTAACAAAAAGTGTAAATGATGTGCGCTTTAGATGAATTCAATTACTATCATTCTTACCCTGCATCACTGGCATTCCCACACAGCAAAGCATCTCTACGGTTGGGGAGGCGATAATAATTTCCTAAGAGAGAAAGAACAACAGGAAATAAATCAAGAAATGATGATGACACTTGCGTGCACACACATACACTCACACGCGGGCACACACACAGACGTACTTGACATACATACGCAGTGTCTTGAACTGACTGCTGTAGTTTACAGGGAGTGCATCTGTGTCCAAACTAAATTTGGCCTTTGAACTACTCAGACTATGAAGTTGCTTTTTGAAGCAGAGAGATTGCAGGGACACACACACACACACACATGCTCCCAGCACACAGTGACTCATTTGATTTGGACCAGTGATATACTCTCTATGTCCTTGAGGCCCTTTTGTGCTGCCACATATCTGAGTGTGACACATATACGCTAACACACACACACACACACACACACACACACACACACACACACACACACACACACACACACAATTATTTTGACACAGAAGATGGTAGCATTTTGGAATCATACAGGCTCTAAAACTACAATTAGATCATATTTACATGCCAACAACCTTTAAGTTAGCCAGTCTAAATGCCTTTTTCTTCAATTGCCAATGTAAACAAGCACCTGGACATATAAGACACTATTGAAAATTCAACTTGAACTGAGTTCTAGGATCAGATATGACAAAAATCCTAAGTTTGTAAGTTTGATGTAAAAAGAACATCATCAAAGTTTTCTACCAAAAACAAACCCAGGCTTACTACTTTTTAATAAAGGTTTCTGTTTTCTCAAATCAATCATTCACCTAATTTGAGAGACTGAACTCACCGCAGACCTTACCATGGCCACTTTCTTAAGAATTCGTTTTCACCATGAGCACCAATGAAAAACAGGAGAAAGAAAGAGAGAAAGAGAGGCTCGGATATCTTTCTGCATGCTTACTCTCATCGAGAATGTACTCAGTCCAGTTGAAGGTACCGGCAGCGTTCACCAGATCCGGGTCTGTGCTTAGGTTAAAGCTTGCGGTTAGATTCCCATCAGCAAGGCCTTGTGTACCATTGGTTTGCGGCATCCTCACACATTTCTGCCGCAGGTTCCCCATGAACAGCTGCAGGCCAATTAGTGCAAACACACTCAGACAGAAGACAGTCAGGATCATGACATCTGACAGCTTCTTCACTGACTGGATGAGAGCACCCACGATGGTCTTCAGTCCTGCAGGAACACGTTCCACACGTCATACACACATGTGCACATGCACATACAAAAAAAACCCTCATTCACTCTAATGAAGTTTGCTTTGAAAGTTCAAGATCTACATGCAAATGCTTAAAAAATTATTTTAACTGAATTTTTGCATTTCTCCCCCAGACTTATGGTCTAAATACTTTAACTATGTAACTATGACTCCAATCAAAGTAATACTCTAGCTGGTAGGAGGGTCATGACCAGCATAAGGCTTGCATGAAGCCCCTCAATGCTAATGCAAAAGGAAAGCTCAATGTGCGTGGAGGAGAACGTTTGAAAGCTTGAGCACCAAATTCTTCCAGATGGCCCCACATTAGCCAATACTGAGTGATGAGGCGCTAAAGAGCAAAGCTAATTGTGCTCTCTAGGTCTTCTAGCAAAGGTACTATGATATTGCTGGGGATCGATCTTGTGATCCCTCTATGTTAACCCAACACTTAAGACAATCATACCCACTTGGGACCCCTGAGATACAATTTTTTAATATAAAATACTAAGCAATCTCATATTTTAACCAACAGACTTGTTTTAAGACTGCTAATAAAGTATCTGCAGTATCTGTGCAGTAATTTAGCAGAATGATATCGTCTTGCATTTATGAAGCTGATGAATGTTATATGCAGGCATGCACATTACTTATTGCTTCATTGAGCGAGATTCTTTCGTTTTTTCCGTCATGACTGGTGCTGAGACAACAGTCATGTAGTCATGGATAAGCTTGTGTAGCAGATGAGAAAGTTGTGTTTGCTTGTGATGGACGTATGTATTGGCATTATTAGTGCATTAGACTGGCAGATGTTTCGCTTGTTAAAAACATTAAAACATGCAGTGCTTGTGTGTATGCGTGCGTTTTACAACTGTGTTTGTGTGAACTTGGAGGTGTTGCATGGCTTACGTTACATGTGTGTGTGTGTGGAGTGCTTCAGCACAGAAGCACAGTGTATGGGTATGTGCAAATGTGCTGTGTGTGTGCTTTAAGTGTGTGTGTGAGTGTGTGTGTCATGGCAAAGTCCTGCCATGCTTCACACCCACACAACACTAAATAAAACAGACCGGCGACGGTGCGCATGCATACAGAACTCAAACAGGAGACAGACAAGGAAGAGAAGAGAAGAGAAGAGAAGAGAAGAGAAGAGAAGAGAAGAGAAGAGGGCAATAAAAACTCTTCCAACACATCACGCTGTAGCCTTTAGCAATGTCTCATGCAAAACAATAACACAAATCAAAATGGCCCGTCTATTCCCCAAGACAAGATCTCTGGGAAATAACAGAGCGCAATCTAACAGAAGGAGTAAGGAACATTACAAAGTGTGTTCTACAAAAGCCTGGAATCCTTCTTTTTTCCCCCGTGTCTTTTCCGTGCGAATGGATTCCTGCTTTCTTTGGCCGCTAGGAGCGACAGAATGAAAGAGAGAGGCCAGCGGGGAGGGGATGGCGTGAGCGAGAGTTCGGATGGATAGAGAGGCAGCCTCTGGCCTTGAGCTGTGAGCTAGCTCTCACCTGGGATGACTGAAATAGTTTTGAGTGCTCGTAGAACCCTGAAGGTTCTCAGTGCAGAGACATTGCCCAGATCCACAAATTCAGTTACATATCTGTAAGGAGGGGAGGGAGGGATGGAGGGAGGGAGGGACAGGGTAGAGGTTGGGAAGGGCGGAATATCACACACACACAACGTTAGGACGGGACAAAGGCAGCAAGAAGGGAAACGTCACACACACACACACACACACACACACACACACACAGACGCACACCTGACTGACATCTTGTGCTTGCGCATACACACACGTGCGCAATGAGGAGGCATGCGCACGCCTACACGCACACACACGCACGCACATCCCTTACCTGGGATAACTGAGATTGTTTTCAATGCTCTGAGCACTCTGAAAGTGCGGAGAGCTGACACATTGCCTAGGTTTACAAACTCAGTTACATACCTGTAGGATCAAATAGAGAGTTACCACAGAGCACACACACACACGCACTCTGTCTCACAGACAAGTGTATGTACAGCTCACACAAAGTCATTCGTGCCCCTCACTACATTTCCATCCCCATAAACATCGGTAAAACAGCGCCTAACACACACACGCGCTCACACACCCATCTACATTCAGTGAAATGCAAAAGGTTGAGTGCACCAGTCTACTTACATGTTTTTGAATTTATAAAAAGTACATATCCTCTATACCGAACACACTTCTGCAAAAAGTTGCCAAAAGTTTTAAATGTCATGATTTTGTGTCCTTATTTCTCCATTATGTTCAAATTGTTCATTAAAATTTGAAGAACAAAGCAAAGTGTTCAGCAAAACATGCAATGTAAACATTTGCACTCGACTGTACATGCACACGTTCATCTAATTCCCTAAAGAGCCCATATCTTGATTTTTGAAAGAAGAGTTTAATGTCGTGCATAAGCACGGTTCAAATTTCAAAAGTTGCACTTTGGTCTATGTTCATCAGCCAAAACTTTAAAACAATCTGTCTTACATTATACAATGCTCCATGGTCCTGCTGCAACATCTCAGAGCCATCCAGGCTTGGACATGTGAAGGTGTTCTGCGGCACCAAGATATGAGCAGCAGAACCATAAGTCTGGGGGAGAAGTAAGTTATGAACCAGGGCTTCCATGTCTTAGACTAGTTTGTCCCCCAGATGCTCACTCAAGTTAAGATATGGGGAATTTGGAGGCCAAGTCAACACCTGGGACTGTTCCTCCAGCATTTTCTGAACCATTTTTAGAGTGTGGCAGGGCCAACGCAATTAGAGAACCCTGTTGCCAGGGTCAACATGAATGCCAGGAACCAAGGTTTCCCAGCAGAACATTGCCCTGAGCTTCAACCCGCCAACTTGATCCTGCTGCCATCTCTTCCCCATTTTGTTGACAGGGGTCAACACTGCCAGTCGGTCTGGTCTGTGGATAAACAACCTCATAAGCCGCAAGCTGAGATGCTCTATGTTCTGATGCCTTTGTTTAATATCCCACAATACCGTTTTCAGCAATCTGTGTTACAGTATCTTTGTAAATGAAGAGTAATCTTCATGCCCCCCACGCTCTGAATGCCCATAATCCTACTGTTGGTTCATTAGTGAAAGTGAAATTGAAAGTGACTATTTTGTGAACCACGACACAGCACACCACAACCTCTGCTTTTCACCTGTACACAACATGCATCTGTCGAGCAGTGATAGGGACAGTACCTTGCTCAAGGGTACCTCAGGGCAACCTCCTGGTCTGGGATTCCAACCCATGACTTTCCAATCCTGGGGGCAACCCCTTACCACTAGGCCACCACTGCCCCAAAACTCAACCTCTGCTTTTCACCCATACACATTGTGCAGCATGGGGCAGCTATTTAAAGCACCCAGGGAGCAGCGATGGAGGCGGTACCTTGCTCAATGGTACCTCAAGGCAACCTACTTGTCTGGGATTCGAACCTTCTGATTCTGGGGCCAACACCCTAAACACTAGGCCCCCGCTGCCCCAGCTGTCAGCTGCCCTTCCTGTCCAACGTCACAATTTGCTCCTTGGCTTCATGCTTTTTTTTTCTGCTTCTAACACTTTACCTTCTAGAACTGACTGTTCAATGGCTCACAAATACATTCTAGCCCTTGAAAGGCGCCACGTAAACACTTAAACTTTGGCTCCCATTGCTTTTAATGATGTTTTTGATATCGGTTTTAATGTTGTGGCTGATCCATGTACATAGTGCAGACTGGAAATGAAACTAAAAAAAAAATCGATTCGAATGCATTTACTTGTGGTGGTCTACAGAAACCCATTAAGAGTTAATTACAACTGATGCTGGTACACCCACAAATCTAAGTGGTAGTAAAATGTAGAATATGGGCCCTTTAACATGTGGTTTAGCTGATAAAAGCTCAACCACGGTGTGCACACATTAGACTTCTCCAAAAATCGGAATTCTCTTTCCCTATATGTTATAAAACACATTAAACCTATAATTAATTCACAGAATGTGTGACAGCAAGAGACAATCAGGGACACGCACGCCATGACGATGACGCTGAAGTCCAGCCAGTTCCAGGGGTCTCGCAGGAATGTGAACTTCCCCACACAGAATCCCCGGGCCAGGATCTTAATCAGAGACTCAAATGTGTAGATCCCTGTGAATGTGTACCTAGTACAAAAACAGATGTGTCGAGACAAGATCAAATGCAAATTTTTAAAAAGCGATAAAGCACTTTATTAAAGAATACAACTCTCTTGAATGGGGTACAATATATTAATATATTATGCCAATGTTTAAAAAAACTATTAATTGTATAACTACTTACAAATCATAATAAGAATTAGAGCAGCAATGGGGTTTATTAACAGTAGTCGATGGCTGCCACACATAATATTTCTTTATGTATTTATGCAATACTGTAGCAGAAACATGGCCAATTTATTCAAAATGGAAATGATGAATGCTTTAAAACGTGTATTTTTTTATATTTTACCATGGCTTCAGATGTAAAAGATGAATCAGACAATGTGGTTAATAAATACTGTATTATATTATATATTATATATTGCACAGTATACAATAGCAACATGGTATATAATGTTACTAATTACAGTAACTACTAAAAATGATCCAGTGACTTAATTATACAAACCACACACACTGAGAGTAAAAACTGGGCAAACTTACTCCACATTCTTGGCCCATTCTGGGGGGTTGCTGAGCGTCATGAAGGCGCAGTTGGTCAAAATGGTGCACATGATCACAAAACTGAACATCGTGGACGGCGGTCAAGGAGTATAAATCAAAACTGATGCTCTGTTTCACTTTCTGAACCCTGTTTGCACACATGTAGACAAAATTCACCAATAAGGGGGCAGTGGTGGCCTAACGGTTAGGGACTCGGCCACGGGATCGAAGGTCGTGGATCCGGATATTCCCCTGAGGTGCCCTTGATCAAGGTACTGTCCCCATCACTGCTCCCTGGGTGCTGGATATGGCTGCCCCCTGCTGTTTCACTGTTTGCTCTGCTGTGTTTTACAATGGCAGATAGTCACTTTCACTTACAATTAAAGCATCTGCATCACTGTGCATTCAGCTGTGCATTAAGGAAGAAAGGATATGCATGCACCAGCACTTTAATGGCGGCTCTTCTCAAAGGGTTGAAGGGATTGAGGATGTAGAGGGCAGGCGTTGCATTGAAGCGGAAAATAGCCTTCCCACGATTCAATACTATAAAGGTCTGAAACAATAAGACAGATTAAGTTAGTCTGTGCACTTTTCCAACACATGCTGAAATTAAAAAACCTAATCACACACTTACAAGATCTTAATTATATAACCCTCTTCCCTCTCCTTCCCTCTCTTCTACTTTCTCAACCACATCTCTCCCAGTCTCTCCTTTTCTTCCCTGGCTTCCTAATTTCTCCTTTTCTTCTCTTTCTCCCACTTCAACTCTCTCTTTCTCTCCCTACTTTGCGGCCTCTCCCTGCCTACTTCTTTCTCCTTGTTGTCTTATTCTGTCACTTCCCTATTTTCTCCCTTCCTCCCCCTCTCTGGAAATACTTTCATCTTTCCATTCCCATCTACTCTCCCCTCCTCTCCCACTTCCTCTTCCCTCTCTCCTTTCTTTCGTGAACAATCTTCCAAGCTCCGTCCATTTCTCAATTTCCCTAGCTCTGTCTTTCTTTGCTTCCCTGTCTTCCTCCTCACCCTCATTCTGTCCAACTTCCCATCTATTTTTCTTCTAACTCTTTTTCTACCCACCTCTCCTCTTCCATCTTTTCTTCATTCCGTTCTGTCTACCACTCTACCTATTTACCTCTTCCTTTTTTCATCAATCTCCATAACTCCCACCATCTCTCCTTCACCCCCTTTCTTATGTCCTTCTCTTCTTTTCCCCCCATCCCTCCACTTCTCTCGTACTGTTTGGTTCTGGTAGTAGGTGTCCAGGTCCTCCAGAGGGACAGACACCAGCTCTGATGGGATGTCCCCGTAGATGAAGGGCAGGGATTTTCCCGCCTCCAGGTCACTGTTGGGCTTGGGCCCATTCTCATCATCTTCATCACTGCGTCTCTCTCCTTTGGGCCGGTGGGCTGCCTCCTCTGCAATGCGCCGCTCAATAGCAGCGAGGGATTCAGGAAGGAAGGGCTGGAAGCTGTCAGGTCCGGGAGGAACGAGCAGCTGGGCAGCCATATTGACATCCTGCTTCTGCAGCCGGACCAACTAGCCTACGGCCACACTGGGGGCTGGCAAACACATTAAAAATGACATTTAGACTTTCAAAAAATGCTTTGTTATGAAGTATATACCCTGCCTTGACCAATGATATGCAAGCTCATTCTGTTAAACAACATAAAAACAGCATATATTAAACATAGAAACTAACATATTCAGTGGTTGATGAAAGCACAAAGATTGACATAACATAAGCCATAATAAGTCCTGATTTGCATGTACACCTTACCAAACACTGATTCTCAAAGATGACAGCCTTTCATCCCTATCATACAATATCTTGAGCTTAAATACGATTTCTGATAAAGTTTTTTTTTTGAGACAGTACAAAGTGATATGCAGTATGCTATATGTCTTAGCACAGCGCCTTATGAAATAAACTATTTACTAAATTGAGATGTCTTGGGATATCTTAAAATAAGCTTATATTTACACCTTTTTGTACTTTACAGCTAAAGATCTAACTAAATATCTAACAATTTGTGCAAAGAAACTTGAATTCTGATCTAATAATGTCAAGAGGGCAAGTAAATACAAAAAATCACCAAAAGAATAACCAAAAAGATGGTCATTATTACCATAACATGAATGCAAACATAATCATCTTTATAATAAACAAATTCAGTCACTCACTGCCTTCCCTTAACTCTATGCTGTGGCTGACCAACTTCATCCCTTTAGATTTAATAAGGTGATGCACAGCACCACTATATTAACCATAGAGGGATAAAGTTGATCAGCCACAGCATGAAGTTATGGGAAAGCGTAGTGGAAGCTAGGTTAAGAAAAGAGGTGAGGATTAGCGAACAGCAGTATGGTTTTATGAGAAAGAGCACTACTATGGTTTGCTCCGAGGGTGTTGATGGAGAAGTACAGAGAAGGTCAAAAGGAGTTACATTGTGCCTTTGTGGACTTGGAAAATGCATATGACAGGGTGCCTAGAGAGGAGTTGTGGTTTTGCATGAGGAAGCCAGAAGTATATCAGAGTAGTACAGGATATGTGTGAGGGGAATAGGAGGGCAGTGTGACAGGTGTGAGGTCTGCAGGAGTGACTGATGCATTTTAAGTAGAGGTAGGATTGCATCAATGATCAGCGCTAAGCCCAATCTACTTTGCAATGGTAATGGACAGGTTGACAGACGACGTTAGACAGGCGTCCCCATGGAGGATGATGTTTGCTGATGATACTGTGATCTGTAGCGAGAGTAAGGAGTAACTTGAGGAGAACCTGGAGAGATGGAGATATGCTCTAGAGGACATGAATGAAAGTGAGTAGGACAAAGAATACATGAGTGTGAATGAAAGGAAAGAATGTGGAGTGGTTAAGATGCAGGGAGTAGAGGTAACGAGAGTGTGGCAGAGAGGTGAAGAAGAGAGTGCAGACAGGTTCGAATGGGTGGAGAGGAGTGGCTGAGTGATCTGTGATAGACGGGTACCAGGGAAGGTAAAAGGGAAAGTTTACAGGACAGTACTGAGACCAGCTATATTGTACATGTTTGAGACGGTGGCACTGATGAAAAGAAAGGAGGCGGAGCTAGGGGTGTCGGAGTTAAAGATGCAGAGGTTTTTGCTGGGAGTGACGAAAATGGACAGGATTAGAAACACGTATATTAGAGGGACAGCTCAGGTTAGACATTTTGCAGACAAAGTTAGAGAAGCAAGCTTGAGTTGGTCTGGACCAGAGGAGAGATGAGGAATATATTGGGAGGAGGATGTCGAAGAAGGGGCTGCCTGGCAAGAGGAAAGGGGAAGGCTAAAGAGAAGATTTCTGGACGTGGTGAGAGAGGTCATGCAGGTGGTCGGTTTGAAGGAGGAAGATGCAGAGGACCGTGAAGAATGGAAACGCTGTGGTGACCCCTAAACGGGAGCAGCCGAAAGAAGAAAGGTGCGCTCATTGCTGACATTCATTTGCATTTACATCTTGTATAGTGATGTCTGTAGAAAAACATTAACTGACATGACACATCATGTCATCACAATACTCAATGCGAAGCCTCAGCTAAACGGGTATAAAGCTGCACTGGGTTGTGAAGCAATAAATCTGGAGTGGCAGAGCACCACTGGATACTTCTGTGATGAGTTAGAATTGTGATCCAGAGGTAAACCCGAAATCTTCCAACATTAGTACCAGATCTCCCAACTGCTTTTATTACTGGACACGTGCAAATGTTCCAGCATTTGCATGGATTTCCCTTTTAATATCAGCAGCAAAATCAATCTGTTCTAAAACTGGTTCCTAAAATGACCAAGTACCAAGTCTATTAAAATCATTTCTGTCCTGAATGATTTGCTGAGTGTGACAACCCTGTCCAACACTAAATCTCGAACGCAAAGACATGCAAGGTTCAGGGGCGAATCCACAGCACTCACTGAGCACCCACGTCATCAGCAAAACACAAAATGATGAAATTTCTCTTGGCATGTCCTCTGCAAATCTCTACAACTCTTCTGCACATCGTCCTCCATGAAAACCTTTCTTCTATGAGACATCCCATGATAATCTGTCATGGTTGTATGTGTGTGCTTGCATGTGCATGTGTTTAGGTCCATGTAACTTTGCAGATGACAGTGCCAGTTCAATGTAAGGAGCAGGAATGTTAACTGCTCAGTCAAGCATAAATGGCCCTGAAATGGGAATGCACTGAGAAAATGAACCGTATATCTCCGAGCAGATCCAAACCTGTCTCCTCATTCCATAACTTCTGTGCGTGTAGACACAGGAATTGTAGAGATAGAGAGAGAAATACAATTTGCAACCTATAGATCATGCTGTAAAATGAGTCCTGTATTCATACAAAACATCAGTAGAACACACAGAGTCAATGTTCTGCCACAAAACTCCCATGATGCAATGAGTGCAATGAGAGGCCTCCCATAATGCAATGAGTGCAGCAAAATGTCTGCAATGGAGAATGTTTATTTTTCCTTGGGGCAAGTAAGGATATCTATTTCAGTTTTTTATTTACCAGCTATTTCCAGTGAACAACCCCATAACTAGAAACCCCAGTAAACTGAAGCTTTACTCTTAAAGCGAGAAAAAGTGAGAAATGAGTAGAATCTATTTTCCCATTATGATAGGATATCTGCAAGCTGCACTGCTTTGATAAACTTTTTAAAATTTTAAATATTACTATTTGAGGCTATGTTTCATAGCAGTAGATGATTATCTTTTTCTTTTTCTTATTGACTTTTATTGACAGACAGCCTAATTAAGTAAATATACAATAATCAGCCATTAAAAATTATGTGAGCAAAACTCATTACGGTGGGGTAGAATATATTAGGCAGTGTCAAGGGGTAGAATATACTAGGCAGCAAGTGGAGAGTCGAGTCTTGAAGTTAATGTGCTGGAATCGGAAAAGAATTGGGCAGCCATAAACACATGAGTGACTTTGGTGAGTGCTAAACTGCGAGGGGTCAGCAGGTCGTGAGGGGTGTTCCTGGTCTGGTCTGATTCCACTTCTTGGCAGAAACAGCTGCGAAACCTGGATGATAGCAGTCTCAGAATGCAAAGTGCATCACACCTTGCAGTTCATGGGGTTTCATAGCTGCAGACCTGCTGAACCCTGATCCACAGAAAGCACCTCCAATGGGCATCATCATTAAGTGAACATCAGAAGTGGACCTTGGACCACGTTTTCTTTTTAATCATGTTGACAGCCAAGGACATGTGTTCTGCTTACCTGGGGAAGATGAAGGCAGTTATGTAAGGCCTTGGGTTTTCACATTAATGTAGATGCTACTTTGATGCGTACCGCCTACCTAAACATCGTTACAGACCAAGTACACACCTTAGCGGGCAACAGTGTTTAGAAATTGCTGCAAAATTGTTCAGCAATGGTTTGAGAAATATGATAATCTATTCAAGGTGTACCTACACCTCCCAAACTAGCCTGGTCCAAGAAGGTTCCACCATGCAAGTTACAGGACCTCACTGCCACTGTCTTGGTCCCGAACCCCATAGAACACTTTCAAAGGTCTTGTGGAATCAACACCTCAACATGTTAGAACTATTCTGATGCAACGAAGGGAACTTCCACAATATTTGCACTTTTAATATCATTGCCGATTGGTGTATTAATCCCCCCGAACTCTTATGCTAAGTTCACTCTACTGATCATCATCTGAACTGCACCACTAAATGTGTGTTAGTGTTTATCTTCATTAATACACCATTGTGCTACAGTTTTAATATACACTCGTAAAAACAGGCACCAGAAAATATGATGCCATAGAAGGAGCATTTTTAAAGAACGGTTTAAAAGGAAAATGAATGATTGAGTGCAAAGATCCTTTGTGTTGTACAGTTTAAAGAACCCCTATATAATGAAAAGGTTACTGAAACAACCCTCGGAACAAAAATGTGCATTTCTATTGGTTCTGCTTAAAACACTGGCGGGTATAAAACGTGCCAGATTGGACAGACTTCCTTTTACATTTTATCTCAAAATTTCAGCAAATAAACAGCAATTTAATGTACTAATATGAAGAGTGTGTTCTCTGTAGAGGACGTCTTTAGCAAAACCTGTTTGAGAGCAGGGGTGCCCGAATGTTTACAGCATGTACTGGGTACAGAAGACCAAAGCAGTCTGATTCTTTTGCAAATCCATTCCATACACGTAGCAGTTCCCTGGTTATTGCATTGGCTGCAGTTCATGCAGAAAATGCAGATCTTGTCCCATTATTCCCATTTTAAGTATATACAAATCAAAGATTCGGCCTATATCCAGTCTAGACTAAGCTTGTGTCCAGTAGGCATGGTATTAAGTAATTTAGCCAAATCACACAGCAGCTATAAAAGCAGAAAAAGAGTCTAAATGCCTTTGATGTACGTCACTCCTGGGACCTCTCTGACTCATTGTCCATTCAATCACCAGATACTCTTTGCAATACAACAGAACAGCACTCACGTCTAATACTGTGACTAGCGACTGACAAAAAACACACAGAATTTGTGCTTGTGTACGAGTGCGTCTCTACTAATGGCGAGGGGACGCTGGTCTTCGTGTCTTTCCCATCGGAGCGCTTCAGAGGCACCCAAACCCTGCAGCCTGTTCCCTGCTGAGAGTCACAAGCACAAACAACTCCCTCTCAAATCAGCCTTCTACCATCCAACCCCCCTCCAAAAACGCAAGCCTCGGGAGAGCCATTACACCAAAGCCTGCACACCATCTCCCAACGGTCTGACCACACCTCACTGAGAGTCAGGAGATACACAGACAGAGGGTTTCAACAAAAACTATTTCTCCATCTTTTCCATTAATGCTGTACCTGCTGCCTTTGTGCCTCGTCTTACACATTTCCTGCTTTAACGTGGGTCCAAAACTCTTCTTGCTGAAGCTTTTGGCGTGTTGTGAACCAGTCGGATGAAAGTGATGAATCCAGATTATGATAATGAACATATTTTCAGCAAATTGCGTGAATGTTTAAAGGCGTTATGGCCCATGTTCCTTCCTTACTGGTTGTTGTCCGTGGTTTTTCTTCGGTGTGTAAACGTGAAATGAAGAAAATAAGAGCATTGGCAGTGACACTCAAACTGAAACACCTTTTTAAAGTCACTGTAAAAACCAAACAATTTAATGAATAAAACGCGACTTTGCTGTTGTCAGGTTTTGTATGAAGAGCTCTTTGCATGTCACACATAAATTAATACACAGACCAAAATCTGTGATCAGACCTGAAAATAAATCACCCAAGATGATCTCACAACTGTGACACGCAGCACATCTACATCTGTGTGTGTGTGTGTGTGTGTGTGTGTGCTGCCCTTTGGCTTAAAGTCATAAATAAACCTATGAACATTACAGACCTCTCTAACACATAAATGTGAATGACACACATCAGCAAAGCCGATGGTTTCTATGACAGCGCCATATGAAAATGTGCCCAAAAGCCTTACCACACACGTTTACACACAACTGATTACATCACCCTATAAACCCTAGTGCACACACGTCTAATTACCCCATCTACACTCCCAAAAGGGCCGAATATGACGGACAACATATGAGCATTGCAGCCGTACTACCATAAGTGTGACGGCTTTCACTATAATAAAAATCCCTTTTCATTTTGCTGGAGTTCAAAAGCTGTGAAGTGTATCTATTTCGTGAAAATTCCAGCCCACAGCAGCCAATCTGAGGAGAGCTTTTAAGTCTTATAAGCGCCATAACAAAAAAAGCAGCCTGTTCTAAATGATTAACATAAACTGGAACATGACCACGTAAGAATGAATCATGATTTATAGCCAAGGAGGAAAAAAGGAGACCGCAGAGTCTCATAACCAGGCTGGTTAAAGTTTGGCCAAAACAACTGACTTCTGTTCCATGTAAACACGGACTAATGTGATTGGTCAGAGGCTTCTTCCCCTAAAGCAGCAGATTTCAGAACTGCAGCGGCCGATACGGCAATATATTGTGCAGCCTGAACTCTCAGCCCATCCGTTTAGCTCTACAAGATCCAAACCATCCCTCCATCACTTTAACTGCGCCCTGACTGCACCAGTACCCCCATTAACCCCTTCATTAACACCTCTAACGTTCAAAGCAGTAAATTCGGTGACTGTAAAGGCGCGAGGCTCGGGCTGCTGTCCGCGGTGCTGAAATGTAGGCGCCGCTAAAGGCGGCCTGCTCTCCTGGTTTTTTGGGAGACATTTTGACGCAGATTTACAGAAACCCAACAGGTCCTACTTGACAGTATCACTTGAGTCCTGCTGCACGGGCTACACACGCTCGCGCTCCTGGAGCTCAGCCCTGATCCTCTGATCTTCTCGCCTTTTTTGCTACTAATCCCCATTTTCATGCAGTGGCCATGAGGTCCTCGGGAAGAGGACACCGTTAATAAATGTGAGCGTGAACGGACAAGGTGAGCATCACTCTTTTCTGACAGACAAGGTCACGACGGAGCGAGCCGGGCTGCGCGCGGGCTCCCCGGCTTTGTCCCCCTCGCGGGGGGCGCAGAGGTCGATGGAAGCGCGCCGTGTGAGGACGGACGGAGGGACGGGGGCGGCTGGGGGGCAGGTGAGCCCTACCTTCACATCCGCGGCCTCATCCATCGGAGGGAGGGAGGCGAAGCAGCTGGCGCCATGTTTACGGATCGGTCCGTTCACAGCCTCGAGCCCGAAACGGTGAGCGCGAGGCAGAGCGGCACGCGCCTGGACAGCACACACACACTCACACACACCAACCTGGGCCGCGGGGCAGAAATAAAAAACAACCCTCCAAGGGTTAAACTGGTGGCTAAGCGACGACGATCTCTGGACGATCTCTGGGCGTGCCTTCTTACCAACACACACACACACACACACACACACTCACACACACACTCGCACGGATCGCTTTCTAAAAAGATCTCCGAGCTCGGGCCCCTAATCGGACCTTTGGGAAGCGCCTGTGTCTGGTGGGCTCCTCGCTCAGGCTGGCGGGGTGTGGAGAGGTGCGGAAAAAGGAGGAGGAGGAGGAGGAGGAGGAGGAGAGGGGATGGGAGGGGGGGGGGGGTCTTCAACGACACGCATTATCAATACGCCGCCATGACAGAGGCCTCAGACTTTCCAGAATGAAGAAGAAAAAAAAAAAACGCCAAACAGATTTACAGCGCAGGGTGACCCCCATTCAGCCTCGGGGTTGCCAGATTGGGACAGATTAGGATGGAGGAGGGGGCATGTTTACCCATCATTTCGTGTTTCAGTAATAAGGCACGGAAAGGCTTGAAGGTGATCTATAATGTGTGTAATCCGGACTGCTCACCCAAATATCCGCTGAGATTTGCCCTCATAAGCTCCTTTGCTGCCCCCTATTCACTCCATTAAACACACCTGCCGCGTCTCTGTGAACAACACCCGCATTTCCTCCCTTTTTATTTATTATTATCATTATTATCATTATTATTATTATAGAAGACCCCCTACCGACTGGGATCTTAATCACCGATCAAACCGACTGCACCTTCCGCACTGTCGTCTTTAATCCCGCTGCCGGGCCCGTTTTCTCTCCGTTCCAGACGGTTCTGAGAGGACGGGCTGAAGCTGCTCACCATGGCCGGTTGTGTGTCCTCTCGAGCCGGTGTCCCGTTCAGCCCCGTTCAGCTCCGTTCAGCTCCGTTCAGCTCCGTTCAGCCCCGTTCAGCCCCGTTCAGTCCCGTTCAGCTCCGTTCAGCTCCGTTCAGCTCCGTTCAGTCCCGTTCAGTCCCGTTCAGCTCCGTTCAGTCCCGTTCAGCTCCGTTCAGTCCCGTTCAGCCCCGTTCAGTCCCGCTCAGCTCGTCTCGGTTCCGCTCCGGTAGAAGCTGCGAGCGCTCGTTCCTGCCTGTGCGCGCGCGGCTGCGTCTCCTCGGCCATGAACGCTGCTGCCGACGCGACGCGCGCGCTTCCGGTGGGTTTGGTGGCGCTGGCCGGTGGGAGGTGCGCGCGCCACCAGCTGCCTGACACCCGCGCACGTGCGGCAGATGTTGCGTAAACAAGAGGTTAAAGCTAAAAAAAAAAAAGAATAAATAAACACGACGGGAAACGTCCAGCTCGCGTCTGCAAGAGATAAAGATGTTTTCTTTTCGTTTTTTTTTTTTATTACTTTTTTCATTTGTGACTTTCAGGGAGCGCGATCATCCCCGGCCGGTCAGATGTGAAGCTCACTCAGAAAGCAGGCTGGGCATCAACTCAGTTCATATTAAAGGTGTAAAGGGGGGACCGGTCTGATTCACTAAGGCTGATCTGTGACACTGTGAGGCATAAAATTCACCAGTAATGACGGTTCTGTGACCATCATGCTGTCCATAATCAGCACCTGAGGCGTGGGAGAGGCGCGAGCACACAGGGCAGCACGAGGGCGCCCTCTGTCGACGCGGACGAGGAGGCACAGAACATTGTCTTCGCTGTTACAAATGTAGGAATCATTTACCGGTGTGTATCATAATAATATAATACAATATAATATAATATAATATAATGTAGGGGGCAGCGGTGGCATAATGGTTAGGGCGTTGGCCGCATGATCAGGGGTTCGAACCCCTTCCCAACAGGTTGCCCTGAGGTACCCTTGAGCAAGGTGCCGTCCCTGTCACGCTCCTCCCTGCGATGGGCTGGAGACCTGTCCAGGGTGTGTCTCCTGTCCTTCGCCCTGTGTGAGCTGGGATGGACTCCAGAACCCCCCCCCCCCCGTGACCCCGCTTGGGACAAGCGGCAGAAAATGAATGAATGGATGAATAATATAATGTAATATAATATAATATGCGGGAGGCACTGTGGTGCAGCAGTCAGGGCTGTCACCTCACATTTGCGTTTGATTCCCAGGTGGGACGGTCCGGATCCTTTCTTTGTAGAGTTTGAATGTTCTTCCAGGTCTTCCAGGACGTCTGGTTTCTTCCCACAGTCCAAAGACATGCACAATATAAGAAACCAAATAAGAAACATCTGTTTCTTTATCCATTAAATTCATAGTATTTAACAGTTTGATTTAATTGACTGGGGCAGTGGTGGCCTCGTGGTTAGGGACTAGGCCCCAGGATCGGAAGCAATGGGTTCAAATTCCAGGCCAGTAGGTTGACCCTGAGGTACCCTTGAGCAAGGTACTGTCCCCATCACTGCTCCCTGATGCACGGTGTGTGTCGGTGAAAAGCAGAGGCTGAATTTCGTTGTGGCTCACTGTGTGCTTTGTTGTGTTTCGCAAAAAGATTCTCTTTATTTCATATGATTCCGATGAAAAAGTAAGAAACGCATAAGAGCAACATAAATAAACTGGGACATAAATAAGTACATGAAACCATAAGAAATAAATACCTTATAAGTGACAGTCTAATTGTCAATTGGATTAGGTTGCCATTTGTTCAGCCCAAATATTCTATAGCATCCCTACTACTAATTCAGAAAATGCATTGATATTTCATCCATCCATTTTCTGCCGCTTGTCCCAAACGGGGTCGCAGGGGGGTGCTGGAGTCCAACCCAGCGCACACAGGGCGAAGGACGGGGGACGCATCCTGGACAGGTCGCCAGCCCATCGCAGGAGCACCTTGCTCAAGGGTACCTCAGGGCAACCTAGTGGAAAGGGGTTTGAACCCCCAATCCTCCGATCATGAGGCCAACGCCCGAACCACTAGGCCACCGCTGCCCCTCAGTGATATTTCACCTTATGGTACATTGGGCCATCTTTGTTTCCCACATAAAGCCAGACAGAAGTGAGAATGGCATTTGTTTTTTTCCTTCCGGGAGAATAGAGCTCAATTCCTTAGATAAGGATGCCACTGAATAAAAAATGAGGGCAGGACTAGAGGTTCCCCAACAGTGATGCAGCAGCACTAGCCAGACCAGAGTTTACAGAGTTGGCGGTTTATGTGTACACAGGGTGCGCTGGTGTGGACATGTCCAGAGGAGAGACGAGGATTATATCAGGAGGAGGATGTTGAAGGTGGAGCTGCCAGGAAAGAGGAAAAGAGGAAGACCGGTTTGAAGGAGGAAGATGCAGAGGACAGGAAGAAATGGAAAAGGATGATCCTCAGTTGCGACTCCTAAACGGGAACATCCGAAAGAAAAAGAAGGCTTATACGTACACCGTTGGTGATTTAGCACAAAAGTTAACACCTACGCAGTGGTTGGTAAAAAAAGAGGAGCATTAATTTTAATGTATATCCTAAAGTAAAAATGCTTATGGCAAGAGAAATATCTGTTTATAAATAAAAGTGAGTGACAGCACACATGCAATTAGAGATTGGTTATTGCCAACCAATCAATTGTTCATTTATCATTTTTAATTCAGCTTTACAGCATTTACTCTGATGCCAGCTGTTTAATATGATGGCAGCAGTAAGCCTGCTGCTATGCTTCCCGGGTCAGGCACTTGTTTATGAGTGAAGTCACTGATTTCCCAGAAATGGTAAGTGCCCTAGTCTTCCTGAAAGAGTGATTTCTGGAAAAAATAGGAAATTTCATGAAGGCGCTGGATCCAAACAACTTGCCTGTAACTCCAAAAACCCAAGTAAGCCTGTAAACCAATGCATTTGTGCAGTTCTTCACTCAGAGTCTCCCTGATCACTGGCACTCTCGTTAAAGATGTGGTGGTGATGAACAAATATCTTTGTGATGAATTATCACTTGACAAAAAACACGAGCACACCAAGTAACTTGTAACAAATCAGCATTTAGTCTAAGATCAAAAAGATCAGCACATTTTCTATGTGCCTTGTAAAAGTCCACCTGAATGTTGCCTTTGGTATAAATATGAAGAGACAAATACTAAACTCCCTTTGTAACATAGCAACACGAGGAGGAATAAAGAAAACAGTAATGAAATCCGACAAAAGCCAGCCTTTTCTTTCTCCTAATCAGAAGAGACCTTGTTAATTGGGGTGGCCTAGTGGTTAGGGTGTTGGCTGCATGATCGGTGGATCGGGGGTTCAAACTCCTTCCCGATAGGTTGCCCTGAGGTACCCTTGAGCAAGGTGCCGCCCCCATCACGCTCCTCCCTGCGATGGGCTGGTGACCTGTCATGGGTGTATCCCCCGTCCTTCGCCCTGTGTGTGGGATGGACTCCAGCACTCCCCTGGGACCCTGCTTGGCAGAAAATGAATCCAGTGGTGGTCTAGTGGTAGGGTACTTGCCTATGGACCAATGGCTCAAGAGGTCCCAGGTCCCCACCTCTAGCACTACCAATACTGGGTCCCTTAACCCTGAATTGCTCCCTGTAATTAGGGAGCATGCCGTAAATGTAAATGGATTTCCTCCCCATATCTGGGTGGAGTTCCTCCTTAAGTGAAAGTGACTATTCACAGCACAGCACACAGTGAACACTTTGCATTTAACCCATGCACACAAACACCGGGTTTGAACCTTCCAGTCCTGTGGCCAACTCCCTAACCACTAGGCCACCGCTTTTCATCCCTTGCCCTCTATCGATCCTCTAGCACTTTTAGACGGAATGAGAATGATTCATCAGTCAGCAGATGTGTGAGGAGCCAAAGAAGCACAGCTTTTACAGTAAAGAATTAAAAATTGAAGCATTTTATTGTTCCTGCCTTTCTAATGAGCGTTTTAAAGAAATCACTAGCTATGTTGGCTAGCTAGACCTCACATCACTTACATTGCTTATTTTGTGCATGAAAATCCTGCATTTTTATATATTTTCATGTTGCTCTGCCTCTTTTGATGGCAAGACACTGAAGATTTAAGACAGGCCGCTTTATCACCTCATGAGATGATCTTCAGTATGACTGTGTGGACAAAAAAAAAAAATCTGTTTTCCTGATTTTCCAGTGAAATTACCATGATAGAAAGTACAGTAAGGCATTTATAGACCACCCAATACATTAGATCTCTCTCTCTCTCTCTCTCTCTCTCTCTCTCTCTCTCTCTCTCATTAGCACTATCATGTGGCGGTACATGTTTCCATTAGAGTTACTGTGTTACATGCCTCCTCACTTCTGAAATGTACAAGATTAGACACATACAGCCGTTCATGTACATGAATTTTCAGGGCACACGTGTAAACACACATGCGGAGTGTGTACTTCCCCTGGTAGACTGACAGGTATCTGGAGGATGTGAAAAGTAAACAGCTTACTGTAGGAGCATAATACTGGAAGCAGAAGCAGTGAGCTCATGTTATTGGCACACACTCACAGAGTGGAATTTCCTTCCCAAACCTGTTTGATGAAAGTAACGTGTGCGAGATTGTGTGTGTGTTTGTGCGCATGTACTCATCCAATACACGGAGCGGCTGAATCACGGTGTTTCTGTCGGGACACGCAATAGGAGAGCCTATCTTTCACCTCAACCTGACCTCCCTTTTCTTCACTTTTTTGAGGAAAAGTTTTTAAAATCTGTTCATTTCTGGAATTGTGTATATTTCATGGGTTCATGCACATAACTGGGTTGTCTCTATGAAAATGGAAATGGAAAACTGTGAATGGAAAACTGTGCTCACCAAGTCTCCTTTTAAACAGCCTCTGTACTTGATGAGCAAGTAATGGAGGAATGGTAAGCTGATTACTAATCTCCTTGGTGATTGGCGGACACATATTCCTGAGGCTTACGGCCTGGTACGCTAACACTAACACACACACGCGCACTCATTACCTGGAACGAAACTCTGTGGTCTGGCAGTGTCACCATCGGCAACTACAAGAGTGCCAACATCAAGAAGAAGCTTGGCGATGTTCTTCATGAAGCCTGGAGAACTGTTCCTGAAGACGAATTAAAGAAACGACTTGTCTAAGAGAGTGAAAAATAAGGATGGGCCAATATTGACTTTAAAGTTAAGAATTATTGTCTTTAAAGTAAAACTCTCTTGGGATTTTCAATACTTCTGCATAAATGAAAAGTGAAAGTGACAACCCTTGTCATTGCGAGGTCACAGCACAGCACACAGTGAACCACAACGAAATTGGACCTCTGCATTTAACCCATGCACTCAAACACCGTGCAGCAGTGGGCAGCTATTGAAAGCGCCCAGGGAGCAGTGACGGGGACGGTACCTTGCTCAAGGGTACCTCAGGGCAACCTACTGGTGAGGGAATCGAACCCACAATCTTCCGATGCAGGGGCAACGCCCTAACCACTAGGCCAGCGCTGCCCCTCAAATATGACCTCAAATATTTTTTTTCAGATAAAAATGTATGTATTTGCATTCTGAGGAAGTCTCTCTGAAGGGGGTCGGGGGGAAGCCTGGGGATTTGAACCTGTGATCTTATGGGCCAGAGGCAAGGGTCCTACCGCTGGACCAGCACCACCCTGAGAAATAGCCGAAACATCTGACTTGGTGATTACTCATTAAGGAACCTTGCTCAGTGGTTCGTGTGTGTGTGTGTGTGTAAGTAAGCACTGCCTACTGATTTGAAGAAGAAAAAAACAGACTCATGTAGTTCAGTTTTGTTTTTTATTTTCAAATTTAAAGACACTGTTTTTTTTCTCTTTCATTCACTTTTGCAGCTGAGATGCCTGATGAACTAGAGACACACAAACACACACAGGAAACAGATTTGTTGATGTCACAGGACTGGGCAGGTCCTTAAGCTACTATCAGCTGCTGGCAAAGCAGGATTACCTTCTACTACTCCTACAGCCATTCTCTCTCTCTTCTCACACACACTGGCAGACTTGTGGGGATCATCATTCTGCAGGTAAGCGTTGTATTATATTGTGTCACTTTAGTCTGATTGTGATTTCTTCCACACTTTTTGCAATGAGTGTGTGTGTGAGAGAGAGACCTGGTAATGCTTGGGTTAATCCTGTAGTGTTGATGTAATCAGCCTTCTCAAAGCTTCAGCTGAACTAGTTGGATGTGAATCATGAATGGACAAAAGCTGGAGACGACCTGTTCTTCCTGAAAAAGTGGGGTTTGAGGTCATGTGTTGGAGGACACGGTGTGTTGAAGTGGCCAAAAAAAAGAAGTAAGCAATGCACAGTGGATCAGTCAAGGACGGCCCACACTTTAGTCCAGAGATGAAAGTTGTTAATAAAGCGTGTGATCGCTCGAGATAAAGAAGGAGAAGCTGTGGGAAGGTTCAGCACGCCGATGGTGAAACGCTGGCTGAGTTTGTGGGAAGAAACGCTGCCAGTTGAGGGCAGTTCGCTCCTCCAGAGCCAGGTGCGTGTCGCGCATGCGCAGTGCGGGGGTGCAGGGCGTGTGCGCTGTGTGTCCGACGGTCCGTGACTGCGCGCCGCATCGCTGCACTTATAAACATCCCAGCTGCGATACCCACACCACGAACAGCCCCAACACCCCCGTCTCCACCCAGAGCGGGAGCAGATGTGTGAGCGGCCATTGGCAGGGTGAGGGTCTCTGGTGGTCTCCTCTTTGGGGCGGTTCCACAGCTGGCGGTGTGCCCTCCAAGATCAGGGGGTTCATTCCACAAAGATTTCTCACTTTAGCCTGATAACTTAAGCTTGAGATCAAGTCTGTCCAATAGGGACAGAGCAGAGGTATGTTTATTTTGGACAAACCTCAACTTTAGGCTTAAATGATCTGACTAAATCAGAAATCCTGTTTTCTTTTGTTGGGGGGGGTCTTCCCAAATTTAGAGGTGATTAAGATCTAAGCGTGCTCCAGATCCTGGGCCCAGCAATCAGTGAGGGGAAATGTTGGTCTTGGACTCCACCAGAGTAGCTGGGTAGCCCAAACATCCTCAAGTCTCAGTTTTGAGGAAGTGAGTAAAGAAGATAACAATGGCTTTCAAACTGCAGCTTAATCAGGCCTCCAGAAGAAAGATCGACAGATTTCTCACCGTGTCTGTGAAGTTTAATCAGAAACCTGATTGGTCCAGATGGCAGTTTCTGTCTGGACCAATGAAGAGAACAGTGTTTTGATGTAAAACAGGTCTGACACCTGAGACTTTGCTTGAAGGCAGTTTTGACTTAAAACGTCTTTTAAAAGTCTGTTCTTGATGGAAAGGTGCATGCAGGGATGCAAAGTAGTCCCTGAAAGGAATGCATTTTTCAGATTTATCCCAATTTTTTTCATGATCAGCTTTAAATATAGAACATTCACTAACATTTACTACCACTGTAGAGATCGGAGTTGGTACAGTTCTCTAGAGTGGACCACTTCACACCAAACCACTATGAGCCGCTTTGTTTACAGCACAACCATTTCATTTTGCAGATTAGAAAATGAGGAATGGGTCATTAGAAGTGAAGTGTATACAAATAATCAATCTATCAGCCTCAGTTTCTTCTCTCTGCATGAAAATGAAAGGCTACGGTTCCTCACCTCTGGGGTCTGTTTGTGCAGGACGGACAGCACATAACTCGCATTCCGCTGCTCAGTGTCAGGGTGAGTCAGACTGCAGGGGAAAACTTGCAGCCCTGACATCCACATGCTGGAGTGGAGTAGGAGCAGAACGGTTTTGTGTTTGTGTATGCAATATCACTAAGGTTGAAGAAAATGTTAAATGAACATGTAAGAAGCTTGCACAGTAGACTTTAGCAGCTCAGCGTTTAGACTTCCTGACCTGTGAGTCTGAGTGTGAATAACAGCTTTTTCATTTTGCCTCTTTTACACACGAACGCTGAAAATTCAACGGTTACTCTTCATCATACAGTGACTTTTTTTGGAAACGCACATGGAGCAGGAGGAGCTGATTGAGAGGGATGTGACCCTCACCGTGCAGCTTCCAGGAGGTCAAGAGAAAGCAGTTACAGTGCATGGCAGGTGAGCAAGAGAGAGAAAGCAGTAATGAATAACTTAAACGGAATGCAGAGACTGTGATAAAGCGCGTGTGTGTGTGTGTGTGTGTGTGTGTGTGTTCATTCCTGCAGTAAACCTGTGATGGACCTGCTGGTCACTCTGTGTGCTCAGTACCACCTGAACCCATCAGACCACGTCATCAAGCTTATCTCCACCAATCAGAACCAGATCAAGTTCAAGCCCAGCTCTCTGATTGGCTCTCTGGAAGCCGAGCGGGTTGTACTAAAACCTAAAGGAAGTGATGACCGTAGCATTAGGGTGTCTAACATGCCCGTGGTAAGCCAAGACATCTTCAGCTTTTACTGTTGTTAGGGCTTTTACATGTCTGCTCCGAAGGTATGCGAGGTGCAGTCAAATCATTTTTAATGTAATTTATGGGGAAAGAATTCGATAATTAGCTTGGAAATTAAATGTGGACAATTTTCCACTTATGTTAGATGCAGTCGGCCAGCCAAGATGTCTTTGGGGTTCAAATTTGACCTTTTTATTTGACCAAGGAAGCTTGCAGATTAACAAACACTAAGGACTGTTCCTGGATCTGTATTTAGTACAAGCATTGCCAAAAAAGTTAGGGGGGGGGGTCTAAAGGGTTCCACTAAGCTCAATTTATAGCCAGAAAACGTAAGCCTAAAGTTAATTGGATTTAGAACAAACCCATAGGAGCCTCCATCTGCTCTTTTCCTTTTGGACAGGCTTGACTAAAGTTGTCTGGAAAAGCTGCCGGTACTCATGAAGTCATTTTTATCTCTTCCAATCATAAAAAAAAAAAGTTACAAAACCTCTCAGGATTTATTCTTTTTTTTAATTTTACAGACATGTTATGTAAAACAGCGATGTAAGCTAATTGATTAAGTGTGAGGCTTTCAATGAAAAAGCGTTTTGGGGTTTCCACACTTATAAGCATTTTAAAAATAAAAAATGATGAGAAACATGGAGCCATTGCAGCTGATTTGAATGCGCCACAGAAAGTGTTTGGGATGAAATGGCTAAGAAATTGCTTGTTACACAGATCAGACTTTGAAGGATGCCAGCACTACATTATTCCACATTATTTAACATATTAACATATTTTCTGGCTATAGAAATAGTTTGTTTTTTTCAGTTTCTATTTTTTATTTCTTTTTTAGCTTTATGTAAAACACATCATCAAAAAAAAAATTCACCCTTTCTTTTCCAGGCCACAGTGCGTTTGATGATAAACTACAGGACCTCCCATAAGGCCGTAGTGCGAGTCGACCCCAGGGCGCCGCTCGCGGAGATAATGCCTGCCGTGTGTGAAAAGTGTGAGTTTGACCCCAACACCACTGTCTTATTGAGAGACAGTCAGTCAGAAGATCCCCTCGACCTCAGCAAATCGCTCAATGACTACGGCATCAGAGATCTGTATGCCAAAGACACCAAAGGTACTTTTAAAAAAATTATTAAAAAATGTCTTAGGTATAAACATATAGACAATATGAGATTTATCACTATGATATTACATTTTAGAGATATTATAGCTATCAGAACTGCTGGTGTCCCTAAAACAGGGCATCACTTAATCTATAAATGATTGCAGTCATAGTATTATGGTATAAATAAAAATGTAGCATTATTATTATTATTATTATTATTATTATTATTATAAAAAATTAGAATGTGTGCTGTATGGTGAAAATGTCTAAGTTCTGGGTGTGTCTGGGTAAGCTTTTTGCTTATAGTCCCATTTTAAGTAACTGAGAATCAGCTTTTTTCCTTCCTATTTAAATCCGCTTTATAGAGCCCCAGTCAGAATGTGCACACATGTAATGGCCATTTTCTATGTATTAACTTTAATATGTTAAATATAACGTACAGTATGTTAAATTAAGGAAATATGCATGAATTGGTCATTTAAAATGTGCAGCCGTGAAGCATGTAAACCTGTATGCACACTTTATTTTTTTTTTTATTTATTTATATTTTAAAAAGTACAATTAAAAGGAGCCCGAAGCTTTGCACATCATTGTTAAGAGAATAAAATGCGTAAAAGAAAAAAGAATCAATTAAGCAGTGAAAGGAAAAACAGAAGAGGCAGGACTTTTTCCAAGCTTTTTAAATCATGTGTTCAATTCAAGTGATCAGGAGTATCAGCCTTTCTTTGTTTTCAGGCGGGCGCTATTTTTAAAACTTTATTTAAAACATTGCTTAGGTTTCCTGTGTTCTCTTTGGAGTTTTTAATACCTGTCTGTAGGCTAGACTACAAAAACAAGGATAAAAAAAAAAAAAGTATTCACTACGACACTCCTGTTGATCATATTCAGGGTAAAACAGTGGAGGTACTGAGAAATGGGAAGTTGTGGGAACTGCCAGAGAGGTGACCATAGAATATTATCACAATTCTTGAAAGCAAAATTTTGAATCCTTTTTTTTATTTATTTATTTTTTATTTTTCCCCCCATTTCTAATTTATGCTGTGGTTTATTAGAAGATCCAGGTCTCGTGTCCTCTTGTGCTGCAGAGTAGATGCATGAAGAAAATATAAAAATATATAATATTAAATAAATGTAAAAATCTAGCAAAAATATTCAATCATTATCTCAACTGCTTCTCGTGAGTTGAGTCATGGTTTAGAAAAAAAAAGAATATGTAAATGCTTAAAGGAACATATGGCTTGATTTTCTATGTTAGAAACTGTGCCAAGAATCAACCTGTATATATTTTATTTATTTATTTATTTATTTTTTCAAAACTGTGGCCCAGGATAAGCCTTCAATGTGATGAATGAATGTTTCAGAATTTTACAATTTTATTTATACAGCTCTATAGATATCTAAATAAATGTGCGTATTTAAAATTGCTAACTTGTCTATATTTAAAGATCTCTTTGCATCATCACACTGTTTTCTGACCTTCATGCTCGTCGGGTGTGTCTGTGCTCATGTACTGGATAGTGAGCAGGTTTTCTTCGTGTTATCAGTGGTGGCCTAGAGGTTGGAGATTCGGCCCCATGACTGGAAGGTTGTTGGTTCAAGTCCCAGTAGGTTACCCACAGGTACATTTTGAGCAAGGTACCGTCCCATTACTGCTCTGGCACTGGATGTTTTGCTGCCTGCTGTTACACTTTGAATAGCATTTTCTTATGCTTTAACGTGTGCTATGGCGTCTTCACAACGACAGTCACTTTCTCTTCACTTTCACTATTTTGGTATTCACTGGTCACCCAGTACCACTGACCTACGATGTACCACCGTGTAGAATTTGACTCGCTTCATGTTTTTAAATGCAAATGCTACGTCAAGAATCGACTGCAGACTATCTCAATTGTGCACGAACACATGAACCAGCAGACAGCTGGCCAAGAAGCGGAGCAGTCGGCTGTCCCGTTACTTGTGGCCACCCTGTGTGTAATGATAATCTGAGTGGGATTGTCTTTTCAAGTTCCGGGTGCTGCTGCACAGAGGCTATCCATTTACAGACAGACTGACTTGTACACGAAATTAACGGAGACCTGATTTCAATTTGTCTGTCTGTTCAGCTTGCGAGGAGGAAAAGGTGACGATCCCGGAGAAACACCAGAGAGAGAAAGAGAACAAAGGATTTCTCGGCTTGTTCAGGAGAAGCAAGAAAACACCCGAGGTCTGGCACTCTGGCTTTCTCTCTGAACGTGCTAATGTGTTCCTGTCTGCTTTATCAGCTCACCGTTATGGAGCTGGTTCACATTTCCACTACTTAACTAAAGAAGACACTTTGCCACTTATCAGACTCGGACATGATTCTTCTCCTTTGGTGCATTCAGGATAGGATGAAATGAGCAGGGTTTATTGCTTACAGGGACAGATCACAGAAAACTGAATTTCCCATCATGCTTTTGCATGTACAAAATGTACCGCTCACCTTTCACTCCATGCAGTCCAAAGGTGGAAGCTATGCTGTTTAAAGAGCTTGCTTTAAATTTGTTTTTGTGATGTCACAGCAACTCATTAACATATATCCAAAAGTTAGCCTTACAGCAGTTCTGCCCCGCCCATTCAATGTTTACAAGGAGTTATGAGGATTTGTAGTAAAGAGCAGTGAATCCGACTGGAGGGCGTTTACATACGTCACACCGGCATATAGAAATAAACTGTAAGCAGAATAAACAGTTACACAGACACAGAAAGAATAAAGAACGTCTGAAAAAATGATCAGGTTAAAACATGTTAATGAAAACATCACAAGCATAATTAGACCAAAAAAATAGAGATGTACAATATCGTCCCTCATTATATAAGACTTCTCTATACTTCTACTAGAATGACTTCTTCTCCCAATCTTGTTGCTGTATAAACTATATCGTTTTGTGTCTAAATTAAGCCTGTGGTACACTTCTACACTGCAGGCTCTGTATTTTATGACCCTCCAAATCCATATATAATGCACCACAAACACATTTTTTTAGTAATTTAAATATCAAATTAAGATTTTTATGCTTTTTCCACTATTGTTTCAAGCGAAATTTAGGGGCAGTTATTTATTCTTTTTTTCTTCCAGTCTGGCCTTTCTTTTTTTTTTTTTTTTTTTTTTTAAATACCAAAAAAGTATTTTCAGACTGAGCCTTGAGTATTACCAAATGCCAAATCACAAGCTTATTACATTTACTTTAATGAAATCCTCCAACTAGAACTTTTAGAATGCCTAATGTAGCATATAAGAAAAATGGCAACGCTTGGGATTTGAAATTTGCACCCTTTCCTAGTTTTCCCAAATCATGCATTAATGTTCCATTTAAAGACCTGCAGCTTAAAGCTGAATTCCAAGTATATCTCTTATTTCATGTAATGCTTTTTAATTTGATTTTAAAACGGGCATTTCATTACTCCACTATAAAGTTAGTCGGGAGCCGTTTGAGATTTAGGTTTTGTTTGTCGTTTGTTAGATCTTTTGTTTTTATTGATCATCTGGCTTCCACAGGATGTCCCCAACACAAGCAGTGCCCCTACCTCTCCAGCACGGGATACTCAGGTGGTTAATGTTTGCTTTCAAAAGGCAAACTCGCCCACATCCACCCCCTTCGCTGACATGCCCAAGAAGAGACGGGCACCGCAGCCTCCCAGCATGATGGCGTCCCAGAGCTTCCCTAGTGAACTGAGCTCTAGCCAGGCCATCGCTCTGCCAAGCAGCACAGCTAATGGGACACAGGTGTGTAGACATGGGCAGAAAGTGTGAGTGAAAACTAACGGGAGCCTACTATTGTAACCTTACAACATAAAGGCGAATGCACTATAGATCTTCTCCGACTTAGCTTTACAAATTAAAGCTGATCTGCATGCGTGTTCATCCAGGGTGTGCTTAGTCGGGTCTCTTCCACCGAATCATCTCTTAAGAGGACTAAACGAAGAGCACCACCCCCTCCATGCAGCAGCACCTCTATACAGGACTCTAATGATAAAGGTAAGTTCTGTATTAGCTGTTCATAATAGTAGGGCAGCCAGCAGTAATCCCTCTTTGTATCTTTCTTAGAGGATTAAATCATAAATCTATGAAGCTGAATTTCTCAGATTAACTTTGGATTAGCTTTGAGCTCGAGGGAGAAATGTGATTAGCTGAAAAGTGTTCAATCTAAACTAAGCCACGTTCACAATAACCTGTTCAATTGCAGTAAGCGTTGGCCTAACTCTCTGCTTTTGTTCAGATGCCGTCCTACCAGGAGGGGGTGCTTAGCAGACCGCGTGGCTCCCTCTCTTCCTCTTCTCTTCTGCTGCACCTCTCTCGCTGTCCTGCTCACTGGTGATGGGCTGAACCTCTTCTCCTCCTCCTCCTCCTCCTCCTGCATCTCTGTCAGCCTTATGTCATCTGTTTGTCACCTGTATGTCAGTGTCAACCAGTACAGAAACTAAAACTAATACTAGTTCAGCTCACACGGAGGTTGTGCGGGGGAAAAAAAAAAACAGTTGCTCTGAGATTTTCTGTGCTAATGTGGCTCTTGATTGCATTGATGGGTCGATCTTGAAGCTGCATACGCTTTATAATGAACGTAATGTGTTTTTAACATTGAATATTTTAACCATTTATAGATCAACCAGAGATTTGTCCAGATGAATCCCGTCTCATAGCAAATGGGGTAATGAATGAGACGGCCCACGTCGAAGTGGTACCTTTGAACGGTTTCCTAGATTCAATACTGTTGAGTCATTTTTAGTGATCTGAGACATTAGCTAATGCACTTCGTGACACTTTGTATCATCTGTGCCTTCGTTTGATCAACGTCTCCAAAAAAAACATGGCAAAAGCATTAGGTAGGCTGCGGCATGCCTCCGATATGATAAAACTGATATGTTTGGTTTATTCAAATATATAATCATCTCAATTTATGTCTAATTATAACATTATCATTGTTTTTTTCAAATCAAGTTATATTTGACCCCCCCAAAAAAAAAAAAAAAAAAGCTGTTGAGTTCTGTATTTTATGTGCTTTTTGTCTTTGCTTTGTTGGCTTGTCTGTTAGGCTTTCCTTTTGCAGGTCTGTCTTGTGCAACGTGTTGCATTTTTGTGCCAAATTTAAACCTTGTCCACTTTTAACTTCTACTGCATATTTCAATAAAAATACTAGTTTTCGGAATTTGTACAACGCTTCACCTTGAAATGCTAGCGTCTGAATAATTCATGAATATCCCACTTTCCTCCTAAGATGAAGAACTTGTAAGCAGCTAAAGAGGTAGTGCAAAGTCATATGGACATTTTTCTTTAATCAGAGAGGTTCTGTGTGGGCGCCTCACTAAACCTCCCCTCTTTAGAGGAAGCTCAAGAGAAGGATGATGTACCACCACATTCGAGGGGCGACTGTGCCGACCAATACAGTGATTTTGCTGCCTGCTTGCCAATCCAGTCACCCTCTCTAATGACCGAGATCCTGTCTGAATTCATGGATTTAGTGAAGACAAAGGAGCAGGAGCTCTCCTCTGAGAGGTATTCCATTTGTGCTTTTCTGTTTGGTTTATTTAACAAAGAGAAATCACTTTTATCAGCCTCAGTATTTTAGAATGTAAGCATGTCAGATTCAACCATCTGCCCCGTTTTCATCTATGCCGATTTTAAACGTATTAAAATACAAGGCAAGCTGCTAAATATATAAAACATGCGACATGGTCATTTTGACAATTTGTTATTTGACAGCCAGCTGTGAGAGTGATGGAAATTACTCAAAAAAGAAGGGACTAAAATCACCATTTCTAAATCCTTATATCCATTCACTTTTTGACCTTACACATACAGTACTGTGCAAAAGTTTTAGGCAGGTGTGTGAAAAAATGCTGTAAACGAATGCTTTCAAAAATGGAAGTGTTCATCATTTATTTTCATCAATCAACAAAATGCAGTGAATGAACAAAAGAGGAATCTAAATCAATATTTGGTGTGACCACCCTTTGCCTTCAAAACAGCATCAGTTCTTCTAGGTACACTTGCACACAGTTTTTGAAGGAACTCGGCTGGTAGGTTGTTCCAAACATCTTGGAGAGCTAACCACAGATCTTCTGTGGATGTAGCTTCCTCACATCCTTCTGGCTCTTCATGTAATCCAGACACACTGGATGATGTTGAGATCAGGGCTCTGTGGGGCCAGAAGAACTGATGCTGCTTTGAAGGCAAAAGGTAGAAACACCAGATATTGATCTGATTTAGATTTTTCTTTTGTTCGCTCACTTTGCATTTTGTAAATTGATCAAAATAAACAATCATTGTTTACAGCATTTTTTTCACAGCTGCCTAAAACTTTTGCACAGTACTGTATCAGCTCTCCAGAAAAGAAAAGAAGTATGATATGATTGGGCTGGTACCTTTTTGATGGGACATTTGGGGTGGGGGTACAATACCCTTTATCTTTGACTAATTTCAAATTTCTTTAGACTCTTTTGATACTTGGTGTAAGCCTAACTTTATTAAATTACATTTTTAATCAAATGTCATGTACTGAAAGAGCTAAGGCTTACAGGTTTCTTAATTAGACATGAATATTTTCCGTATTTATATTGATGGGTATCTTTGTTGGGCTGAGATTCTGGAATGGACGATGGAAGGAAAGAGAATATGAGTATAACCCAGTCCTGTAACAAATCTGACCTAAAATGCCTCGCTTGCATTGAATGTGAGCGTTATCTTTTAAGAAACGGGGTTGTAGAAGGTTTGAGAATGAGAAAGATGACGCTCATCTTTGTGCTTCAATTTTAGAAACATGTCTATGGTAAGTGCTTTGTTAAAATGATATTTGCTACAACGCACATCTGTTACAAAATTATAAAAATTGAGTGGGCAATTTAGTGAACCGGCATGATTATATTGCTCTCACGCTGACTTGTTTTTGACGGATTGTATTCTTTCAATTTCTATTCTCCTCAGCTCTGTCTCACATTTACCCCCAGCAGTGAACGTTTTTCCAAACCAAGAGTCAGTTCGGTCCTCTTCAACCAGTAGTGTGGACTCTGATCCCATAGTGCCACCTGGCTGCCAACTAAGAAGGAACATCTCACAGAGAGAGGGCCTCACCACCTTCACTGTGGTGCCCCGAAGAAGACCGCCAAGTCTGAGGCAGTATGAAGTTCTCATCACCCTGGTGGGTTCCGAATCTCTGGAGCAGACTGATGAAGAGAGAGGGTGCATTACCAAACAAGGAGATAAACTGGAGTGGAGAACAAGCAAGTTGGAGAATTTCCAACCAAAAGAGGATGAAAATCTAGAGCGGAGTGAGAATGAGATTTTGAATTTACCAGAAAAGGATGGCAACAGTGAAAACCTTGAGGCAACAGATCATCAAGTTGGCATTTCAGAAGCAGTAGATAGTGCCTTTGACAAGTTGAAATTGAACTCAGACATGGAGAAACACAATGCCAAGGAGAAAGAGGAAGACGAGCTTTCTGTAGAAGAAGAGGAAGAAGAGAGAGATTGGGTAGAGGAATATAGAAAGAGGAGAAGGAAATTTCAAGGAGACGAGGACAACAGTAGAGCCCTCAAGTTAGACAGATGGATGACTGCGGACTTGAGAGAGGACGGGCTGAATGGTTTTCCACCACAGCCACTTTCTGTTTACAGGGAAGGAGAGAATGAGGATCATCAGGAAAGAGAGAGAACACTCAAGACAAGAAGAGAGGAAGATAAAGATTTAAATTGCCATTCAAAACCATCCCAGCATGCTGTTTACACCCCTGGTGCTTACTGGGATCTCAACCATTCTTCTGCTTTCTCTACCTCTGGTCTCGATTCTGGATTACAGGTACCTCTAATTCAACAGACAGCAGATTCTTGCCCGTCTCTTTCAAAACCTCATTCAGATTCCCTCTTCAAACATGAGCCACCAAGTTCTGTCCCAAAACCTCCCCCTTCATCCATGCATTCAGACCAAGATGACACTTCTGACCCTAAAACCCACCCGGTCTGTGATCCTCCTTCTCAAGCTCCAATGTCTCTCTTCGCCTTGGCTGTTGCTCAGAAAGCTCAGAGTCTCAGGAGAGGAGTCTGCACTTTAACTCCTTCCACTCAAGATTTCTGCCCCCAAATCCAACCTTCTAAAGTGCTCTGCTCTCAGAATCCACACAAGTTCAACCACTGTGTTCAGTCCACTCAAGCTGTGAGGAGTCGAGCTTGGAGCTCCCCTTCCACTGACACAGTAAGTGGAAAGTTCAGGTTCCCTTTCTTTAGTCTTTCTTCAATTTGTTTTCAGAGGCATCATAGGTGGTCCACAAATTGTATTTGATCACTATTGGAACAAAACCTTGAAATTGAACTATCATTTGAAAATATCAGACCTTTTATGGTGTGAAAGTTGCAGAAATGTTGAATGGATCATCGAAACCACCCAGAAATGACCTGCACTGGAAGTTTATAATAACTTTTCTGTGAGAGAAGGTCTCCCATGACGGTTCTAGAATCTGAATTTCATTTTGTTCAAGTTACAGAAAGGGCCATTAATTCTCCAGTCCATTGAGCACTTCTTTGGGAACTGGTCTGCAAAACAGGCTGTTAAATATCTGTAAATTCACAACTGCACAAATTCTTTTCCCACTCTCCAATATTTTTTGAGATCGCTCACTGTTAGACATTTCCTTTGACCCCTTTAGTGCTCAATTGAGAGTGCAAGAGGGGAGAAATAGTTTATTCTTGGTGCTCCAGCAGTTGGCAGAACACTCCTGATGGAGGATGCATGTGCATCTGAATACATAATGTGCAGTTTTACTGTGTGAGGTTGTGGTGAGTTGAGGTTGCCATGTTTTGTTCAGAAGGTGAACGTGTTGGCATCCAACACGTCCTGGGATGAGCGGAGTCCCATCTGTCCTGTAAAGTTTATGGAAGTGGTTTGTTCCTTCCTCTAAGCAGTTGTGTGTTTATGAAGCAAACCTCTGTGCCTTTGATGCAGTCCATATCCTGTACTGAACTAAGAGTCCTCATCCTGGAGAGAGTGTGTGTTTGTGAACCGACAAGAAGTCCAGTCATGACATTTTGTTAATGTGCTTCATGCAACATTGACTGATATGTAAGATATTGTCTATTATATGGTTTATATGCATTCATATGGAAACATCTGGCAACGTCAGGTCAAATGTCATTTCTGCTTTTTTTTTTTTTTTTTTTTAAATGCGAAATTACTGCCAAACAGCATGAAAAACAATGTGGCCTCTGCAAAGGTTACAGCGCATTTTATATTTTTACTGTAAATAATGCCATATTTAAGTATGCTTCCTGTGGAGTTAGCTGGAGTTGAAATTTCCGTTTTTTTCTAAAAAGTTGAAGGCAGTCCAGGTGTTTACCTGCCTGTCGTTTCTGTTCAGCACAAATTAAACAATGAGATAATGTGTAATTAATGACGCACACTTGAGCAATGTTGAATATGTTTTTGTTCCCAGGCTGAAAAAGACGTGGGTGAATGACCATCTGGAGAAAACATGAAGATCTCACTTTGATGCTTTATTTTTTTAATAAGAAACCTTCTCATGTTCCTGTTTCTTTCTGTTTGACTGACCTGAGATGAGCTTATTTTGTCAGTATTTTTTTTAATTTTTTTTTTTTTATGTAGTTTCATTGAGCTTAACATATGGAATGCTTACTTTTTGTTCTCCGGTATGTTCTTTTCTCCTTTATTTTGTCTGGATCAGTGATTCCTCAGCCTCCCAGTGTTTTTTCCCTGCTCCAACACACCCACTGCACCTCAGAAACGGCCTGTAAATGAGCTGATGAATTGCACCGGGCGGGCTGAGAAGAGGAAACACTTAAACATGCAGTGCATGGGTGTCTTCATGACTAGGGGACCACTGGGCTCAGTACTAATTCTGTTAGAAATTGACTATTTCTGTTTTTCATGCATAAATAAAATTTGTGCATGGACTTCCAGAGAAAGCTGTTTGTGCGCAAGTGCTTTTATTCCATTGCAGTAGCTTCATTCTCGTAGACTCTAAACATTAATTGTACATTTAGTTCTGGTTTTAGAGGCTCTGTCTTCTCAGTTAGGAGCAACCAGCTTAAAGGGACAGTTTATTTAAAAGAATGTAAAACTATGAATCTTCTGAATCACCCAAAGATGAGTTTTTAGGTGACTCACACAAGGAAGGTGGTGATCCCCCGACCACAAATACAGGATTACACCAGATCTGGCCTGATGATGTGCTCATACTAAAATCGTACTTTGTCTTTGCAGGGATATTAACTCGTTGGTAAAGATTATGATTATTCTAATGGAAAGCTAGCTCTGGATTTAAATGAGTTGGCTATAGTGGGACAACTCCTGTCAAATGGTTTCCATTGTTTTAAGCCGGAAAAAATAACTGGAGGTGAACAAGATGTCACCCAGTGCAGAAGCAGGAGCTCGTGATCTCGTGATTTAAAATTTATGAGCTGTGAGCCAGATGATAAACTTTCCACCGGACAGAAGGGGACAACTGTACAGCTCAGGACAATCGCTTCTGCACAACATTTGGCAGAGCAACATATGTTAGTGCTTTGGACTTTCCAAAGAGAAGGTGTCCTTCACACTAGACAGCCTGGATTTGAAAGAAGACCTGTAAGTATTTTTAACAGGATGAACTTGCGCAGAAGAGCATTACTCTTGCCATTAACTGCATATCATGTAAATCCTACAAAGAACTCTACTTTCATAAACAGTCTCTTATTGCGAATAAACAGGCAGTAGAGCCTATAATTGCACATCCCATGTGAAACATTGCTGCAAGGAGTTTATTGCACTCGGTCACATATGGGATTATTGCTCCTGGATCATGAACACAACTCCAGCTTCATCACCCTGGAGGAAGCCATTACACAATTCAGTTCAGGGGCCTGTTACCCCTCTAGGCAGTGGATATTCTGTTGGGGATTCTACCTTCCTACCTGATACCATGAAAGGGGACACTGAATGCCATGTGGTAACAGAAATCTGGTTTGTAAGCCTTACAGATCAGATGCTCCCAAACCTAACACACCCGAGTCCATGATGATCATGGAGGCCTTAGTGAGATTTTTCATGCTAGCATACCATGGCCACTAGGTGGTATTACATACTGGCTTAATTTCCCCATGCGCTGCAGCATCCCACTGAGAATGCTTAATGATCATGTTTAAAGGCCAAAGAACTTCTATTCCAGCAACACACCTACACAGCAGAAACAGAAGAATCAAAATATGTCTTTAAGATGTGAGATCCACACTCTGCTTCATTTGCTCATTTCTTCATATTTTCGTTTTCTGTTATTTGTACTCAGTTTTGTAACTATTCCTGTGATTCGTGTCTAGTTTTCTTGCTTTGGCAAGAATAGAAAAGATATTCAGCCTCTGGCTATGAGAAAACATATTCACCACACACACATACACACACACACACACAGAAAGAAAAGACAATCAATAAATGACCTCAAGCAGGGAGAGAGAGAGAGAGAGAGAGAGAGAGTCTGACATTGCCAAAGGACTGGGAAAAAGTGAATCAATACAGTAGCAACCTTTATATCCTTATTCTAAGTTCTTCACCGCATCTAGTTATTCATTTATTTGAAAACCTGCTTTGTTTAATCATGAGCTGATGTATGTGGAGCTGGACGGATGGAAGTTTGTTTTCTACTTGCTTGGTCTTCTGTGAGCTTCTGAGCTTTTGCGTGTTAGCAATGCAATTCCATTAGGGGGCAGGATCCCTCAGGAATCCTACACGCAACTCAAACACACACAAAAAAAGGTTTAGATTTCTCTTATTACTCCTACAGCCATTGTCATGGACCCAGATTCAGTCTAGACTAGAGCATTATCGCCATTGGCACTGCGGTGTAGTCTAAGGCCTTCTCACCTGGCATTAATATGCATTTTGGGTGGCCTGATCACAAGTGGGCATCTCTAAGTGCACCAGTTCAAACCTGGCATTAGAATTCAGGTCTGCATGCGTCTCCAGTGACCCCTTTTGATCAGATCATTCTTCCTCCATCTGTATTCAAATACACATGCATTTTGTTTCAGTTTGCAAAGACCAAAATGGGTTATTTTTAGAGTTCCAGTGCCTCGTATGCCAAAATATACAAAGAAGAAGAAAAAAAAGTCACTTAAAATGACTCAAATGAGTATGTAGCTTACACAGAGGACTTCACTTCAGTCCTTCCTTGTGGCGCAGGACACGTTTATGCATACACTGCTAAAGGAATGTGATCGGATGTCGCCCAGACCACCTCCATGTGCGGTCTGAGCGATCGGGACACCTGTATACAGAGCTGTCTACTTGTTGCCAGATCACCCATGTTAATGCTAGGTGTGAACAGGGCCTTCAGTTTTAATCTGTGTCTGGGAAACTGGTATTTTCTGTACTGTCAGAAAAAGGTACTGTGAATTTTGGGTTTATCAAGGTCAAAACAATGTCAATGTACCTTGAACGATGGTCCTTGACGTCTAATATGCTTTTCTTTGAGGAAAAGGGTAGATTTGGACCTCTTTATGATCTAATGTATAAAGTAGAAAGCCTGGAGCTGGGACAAGCACGGATTCAGTGCAAAATAAAAGAACACGAAGAGGAAATTATGCTTCCTAAAGATGCTGAAGACCCATGAAGGAAACATCTCAGTGATGGAAGAAGTACCACCCAAGTGACAGCATAGTTCCTATTCAAATGAGAGTCTGACCATACTGAAGGGATAAGATCCAAGTTATATGGTTACACTCCACATTTGATTGGATATCCATATTGGTTGCCATGGCTCCTGTGTGACTATGCTGACTAGGGGTGACAAGTGGACCACTGCACATGCACCACTTGCATTTTTAGGTTTAGATCTTCATTCCACTCCAATTTCTATAACGAGCACAATGCTCATCCTCCAGGAAAACTACAGTAAAAAAAACTATGTCGCCTAAATCTCTGCTAGAAGGGGAAAGTCTTTATCATTATTTGACACTCAAATAATAAAACAAACATGAACTCTGATCTGGTAAATCTGAGTCCAGATATTTGAATCTGCTTTGAATTGGACCTGAAAACAAATGGGGCCTAAACCCAGCTGCAGCAAATCTGAATGCTTTTGTTGCCGATCATACAAATCAGACATGTTGGAATATCAGACAAGAGTTGTCTGTGTGAGCTGTGGGAGTCAACGCTGCACCTGAAAAAAACACAGTAACGATCACGATACTGTAGCGACTGGAATGAGGAGAATTTGTGAGAAAAAAAATTGGGGGAAAAAACATCACAGCAAAATTTAAAAACTTTATTCTGCAACATTTTGTTTGTTTTCTATGCACGCTGAGAAAGATACAAAATCGAATGTCATCTGTGCAAAAGTGATGGAATTTTATCTAATGAGTTCTTCTGAGCATGACTTTTAGAAGAAATATGATAAAATCAATGATATGTTGAACTAATAAAAAGAAACTACAATGAAATATGAAGGAAAATAAGTGTTCCCTGTAGCAGGTTTGGATTTATTTTGTCCACACTTCTGCATAATTCTCCGCATGTTCCAGGGGGACAACAAAGCCTCCATTACTGATCATCTTTATTCATTCTGACACCTCTCCTTTATATTTGGGCTCATTTGGGGTCCCACAAAGAACTAAATACATAACTACACACTCAAAACCGACGATTCTCTGTGTGTTTTTTATCTTTAAAAGACTGAAAACCTGTACTGGCCTAGTGTTTAGGGACTAGGCCTCGGGACTAGACGGTCGTGGGTTTGAATTCTGGATCAGCAGGTTACCCTTGAGCAAGGTACCATTCCCATCACTGCTCCCCGGGGGCTGGAAATACCTCCCCCCTGCTGCATGGTTTGTATGGGTTAAAAGGTTGTGTCGATGTGCCGTGTTACACAATGACAAATAATCACTTTCACCTCTTTTGTTGCATTTTTCTTCATCAGCCAAATTCACAGCTGAATTTTTAGGCCTAATGTGAACCTCACGACAAACCCCAGCTACCTAGACTGCTCCAAATTGCATAGCTAACTAGAGGTTTATGGGCGGAGTGAAGCGGTCTGCAGGTAATTGTCAGAAGCATTGAATTTGCAGTCTGTACGGTAATGTAAAAATGAAGCATCTCTTTGATGCATTGGCAGCAGAAAATTGCAGAAAACATTTATTAGTTTACTTTCCTGTGAGAGGTCACTGTGAAGGCTACAGCCAAGTGCCGAGTGACTTCATCTTTCCTTTTTTTCCCGGCTCCCCATTCATTTTGATCCGCTCATCCTTGCTGCCCTCTCGAGCACATCCACACACACAGGCCTCCGCTGAGCCCTGGGCCTGGCTGCTGAGAGGGCCGAGCTATTGAAACGGAAAAAACTAGTACGCTGTGAAAAGGTGCCGCTTTGACCCGCGTGCATATTTATGGTGCAAGTATGGTGGAATATGTGTGAATATGGGTGAGCGGATTCAGGCTTTGAGGCTGTGAGAAGGTGTATGAGGGCTCCAACACCACGTCTGCCCGTAGCATGAAAGATAAGTGTGTGTGTTCATGTGTGATAAGCGTGTGTGTTCATTTGGGATCAAATGAGGATAATTTGACCGTTATCATCATCTCGAGCATTGCGCTGGGACATTTGGCAGCTCACCATGAAGACATATTCACCCTTTACTTGAAAAAAGTGTTTTTCCTCTATTTTGTCCAGTAGTATGAAAATAAATCTAGATTTTCTTTTTTTTTCATGAACATGTGCTCCTAAAGTGAAGCCCAGCTCGAAAATGACCTCTCATGACCTTTACAGGGCAGAACTGCATCCAGTTGCAGGTTCAAGAAGGTCTCGTATAACTGCCAGCATAAAAACAGTTCAGCTACACCATGTCTTCAGGTTATTGTGTGAATTATGAATGACTTTATTTATTTTGTTTATTTATTTAGTTTTTGCCACAAAGTCCTGATTTAGCCATGAGTGTGTGAGCTAGTTCTCTGGCTGTTGTAAGTTCAGCTACCCATGGAAAATAAGGTGGACTTGAGAAACACATCACAACCCCCAAGCACAGGTTTGCTGATTTTTTTGGAGGGCCTGATTAAGGGCAAGGCTTATTTATACAGTATTATTTATACAGCATGTCATCAAATAGCACAATTGCAAAATGTCATTTTGACCCTTTTAAATTGAAGCACTATCAAATAAAACATTTCATGTCAACACAGAATGAAGAAATTCACCTTGTGCAGTCAAAGCCGGTTCTGGTTTCAACGCCACAGAAGCCTCAAATGTCTTCTGCATGTTGGCCATCCAACATCTCCGGATGGTAAGAAGGAAAGAAAAGATTGTGTTTGATGACCATCTCATCTAGACTTCTTTGTCTGAACTTAGACTTTCCTTTCCTTTTCTTACACTTTTTGTGCTGCACTTGTTCCAGGGTTGCTTTCAAAAGCACTGATTAGACAGCAAAGATGTGTCTTTTCAGAAAAACTAATGTAAAAATCCTTCTATTATTCAGGCAGCCACATTTGTGGCCAGCAGAGGAGTCTGCTAACCTCTGGGGTTCAAAGCATTTATGTGGTTTGCATGGAGTCACTAACAGCCTACAGCATTTCAATAAGTGTGCAGCACTGAAATAGTCCCCAGTGAGTTACATGTGTTTTGTTGTTGGGATCACAAGATCAGCACTGATTTGTTTTATGTCTTATGGAAGCCTGGGAGGAAGATATTTGCACAATACCTCACGCATTTCAATAAACCATTTAAAGGGCACAAGGTCAAAGGTTAAAGGGGCATTCTTGCCTTTAAAAAAGATCCTATGACTTATTATGTGATATACAGTACAGCACTGTATCCCTGAGGCTCATCAGTTTGGTTTTGAATCATCCAACCTGCATCATACAAACACGTCAAACAGCTGTTGGGAATCCTCTGCATAGCAATAAAAGAATAAAGACTGCTAGAATAGTCACAGATGTGGAGGCTACAAACCCTTCCCAATATGTCAATGTTGTGTTCAACAAACTAAATCTCTGAAATCTCTGGAATCTCTAGAGATTTTTATCCCTGGAAGGGCAGTGTTCCAATAATGGCTCTCGTGTGATCATGTAATAAGAGTCCACAGTATATTAAATCCATAACAATAAATCCAATAAGGATTGGTTTATCTGTATTTTAAACACTTTTAATTGTGGTTAGGATGGTGGTTAGCCACCACTAACAATCCCACGATGTCTTGATTTGAGTCGATCAGGGACTGCTTCTGATTGGGCCTTTGTGTGGCTTCGTCTCAAACTCATCGTGCAATAGTATCAACCCCAGTTTTCATGCCTATACAGCCCCCAAACAACAGTGTAATTGATGTGCTAATGCTGCCTGTGCAAACCAGATGGATGGTCCTACTTCCTAATTGGTCCTAAAAATTCCTTTCATGTGCTTTGTTCTCAATGGAAGATGTTCAGAAAGTGAAAGTGACAACCCTTGTCATTGCGAGGTCACAGCACAGCACACGTGAACCACAACAAAATTAGACCTCTGCATTTAACCCATGCACTCAAACACCATGCAGCAGTGGGCAGCTATTGAAAGCACCCGGGGAGCAGTGATGGGGACGGTACCTTGCTAAAGGGTACCTCAGGGCAACCTACTGGTTGGGAATCAAACCCACAATCTTCCGATGCAGGGGCAACTCCCTAACCACTAGGCCACCACTGCCCCTAAGATGAAGCCCTAGAAACAAAAATTACCTAATATAATGGATAAATAGTATTGCAATCCAACAAATTAAAAGCACAGATTACAAATTAAAATTATGTACATGAGCAGCAGCTGAACTTGCCCTCATGTCCACCTGACCCACGTGGTTTAATGCAGTAGGGGGTCACAGAACTTATATCTCAATTTAGGGACTGCATCCTCCGGAGGATGCATTTTAAGAATGAATGCATCACAGAGCCGCGACTGGGCTTTCCCATTTCGAAGGCTCCTTCAATCGCAGCCCAAAAATGCAGCCTGGAGACTTTTCATGAGGAGATACTCCGTAGACCCTCTAATTTACCACATGGTTCATAGCCCAGACCATCCCACATAGTCTTTCAAGGCCTAGATCACATGCTTTCAAAGTGGTTGTAAGGCTTGGAATTAGTGAAAGTGAAGCGACTAGTGAAGTACACACAGTGCAGCATGGGGCAGCCAATCACCCAGCACCCAGGGAGCAGTGTTGGGGACAATACCGCAAGATATACTACCGTTCTTGGACTCAAACCCACAACCCGCTGATCTTGTGGTCAAGTCCCAAACCATTAAGCCACCAAGTCCCTCCCACCTTCAGCAAGCATCATCAGAGGATTTGCCCTCTAGGGTGCTTTGTAGGAGGTGAACACGTTAACATGATCGGTAGAAATGGTGAGGTAGATTCTTTTGGCCCGAGCGCGCCTTTAAAGAAAAGTTAGCATGTAAGAAAAATAAAAGATAAAACTTGTGTGAGAGGGAGGGCGGGAGTGAGTGACATGCTCGCATTTATTATGCTTCTTGAGGAGAGTGTGGAGAGATGACTCTGGGTTAGGCGAGGGGAACGGCTGGTCCTCCTCATGGACCGCTGCCTTTTTCACCCCGCTCATCAGTATTCCGGCGCGTGCAGACAACTCGTCGCGTTCCTCGCGGCCACTGCGGCCATATCACCCCCCACCCCTCCAACCACCCACCCCACACACACACACACACCATCCGACACGCCGTGGCATGCACGCACGCGCCCGGTGAGAGCAGATCAGCCGCACGCGCTCATGAATACTGATCCGCCAAAGCCCTAATTAACAATCAGAGCCAAGCTCATTTGCATAGGGGCTGTCTCAGACGGCACACGGACTTCAGATGAAGTTGTCAGACGGAAATCTGCTTTTTATCCCCGCTCTGTTTCAGATGCAGTGAGGCTTTAATGGTCGACACCCATGAACTCATAAACATCATGCGCCACAGAATCATACAGTCCGCTTCATTTCATGTGGTTTAAGTTAAGCTATACTAAACTGATGGCCTAGGGCAGCAGTGGCCTAGTCTTCTGGGACAAGGCCTCATTATCATAAGGGTTGTCCCCATTCAGTAGGTTCCCCTGAGGTACCCTTGAGCAAGGTACCATCCCCATCACTGCTCCCCTGGTGCTGGGTATGGCTGCCCACCCTTACACTACGGTGTGATGGGTTAAATCTCGAGAAGCATTTTGGTTCACTTTGTGCTATGGTGTGTCAAATAATCACATTCTCTATTAGTTTTATCACAGAAGGCCAGAAAATCCACCCCAGGATGGACACCCTACAGGTGGATTGAGCTCATCAAAGAAACCAGGTAGCTTATTTAAAAATTCCATTCCACCTTAAAAGGTGAAGCAGTTCGGTTCTGAGGCCACAAGGGTAATCTTAGCTAATGCTAAGCTCCTCTTTTCACAACTTTACTACTATTTCTGGATAAAAATCTATTTATTATATGAAGTGAAAGTGAAAGCGAGTATTCGTCACTGTGAAGCACGGCACACAGTGAGACACACTGCGGCCTCTGCTTTTCATCCATACACACAGTGCAGCAGTGGGCAGCCATATCCAGCCACTGGGGAGCAGTGACAGGGGCGGTACCTTGCTCAAAGTTAGCTCAGGGCAACCTAATAGACTCAGATTCGAACCCACCCAACCTTCCGATCCTGGGGCCTAATCCCTAACCAGTAGGCTTTCGGTCTCTTGAATTAGATTGTCTTAGGAGCAATTCAGGGCTCCTTTTCACTTTGTGCTGATTGTAATGTGGAACAGAAAATTTGGATAAAAAGAAAGAGTGGAACGGCTTTTAGGTTGTGGATGTTGCTGAATTGAAGCAATGGCTACTTTCCTCCAGTCACCTGTACGGCTGTCTAACAGCAACAGTTAAACACTCAGCCTGACCTTTCCAACCGTCCAAAAATGTCAGTTGGGCTTTGAGGCCCTGAGCTGAGCCTCTCTTTAACTCCGCCTCCCACAATCTCTGACATTTCCTCTGATGTCACCACTCTCTGACCCCCACAATGCTGCGGGTGGCCTGTCCTCTCTGAACTCAGGGGTCAGGGGTCAGAGAGCCGGAGCCGGGGCGCCTGAAAATGCGGCTGATTAAAAAAACAGGACCTGTAAATCAAGCCCATACACTTTGGCCAGGTAGCATTCTTCCTTCTTTACATCATTCCAGCATTAATAGGGATTAACACCTGTGCTGCCATATCCTTTATCAGGTGTGCGTGTGTGTCTGTGCGTGTGTGGGTGTGTAAGTGAAAGATTGGAAAAATACTAATTAAAAACAATTGAAAATGTCAAGTAGATATAGAGTGTCCCCCTTCATTCCACCTATTCTCTCCTGCCGTTTTCTCTCTGTTTCATTCTCGGCCGCCACCTGACACAGGGGCACCGTTCCGCACGCTAATGTGCAGAAATATTCATGATTTATGCTAAACTTGAGCTCCTCATGCAAAGCGATCAACTGAAAAAGAGACATGAGTGGCCAAGCAATTAGTGGAAAACACGAGGATTCTGGGAGCTCTATTAGAAGGGAACAGCAATGTCCTTTCTTAAAGCTTTAAGCGGCGTGTGATCTGAAAAGGTGTTCTGAGTTTGTGTGCGTGTGTGTGTGTGTGTGTGTGTGTGTGTGTGTGTGTGAGGGAGAGGCGATGAGTGGTCTTAGACTAAACTGTGCTGTCATCGGAGATTCACTATAGAAAAGGCTTTCAGCGTTGACCCGGGCTTTATCCGTTTTTGCTCAAGCTCCCATCAAGGCTAGAAATGTTATATTTTGTGAAATGCCAGTGTCAAGACACACACACACATGCACACACAAGAAGGAGCAGCTCACATGGTAGGAGTAACAATGAAAGTTTCAAGATGGCAAACAAACTTTATGCTTTTGCCATTACAGGTACATGGGTGTGAAGGAGGAACTGGTGTTTAGGTCCAGTGTGTGTAATTCTCTGGGCCAGTGTGTCCTAAAGTGTGGTGTTGGGTAGTTGATGTGGTTGTAGGTTGGGTCTACATCCCAGCCGGTTGTTATATAGAAAGGGTGCATGATGTGAACAATTTGGGAAATGCTGCTCTAGAGCTCTAAATTTTGGTCAGAGTAAGGGATCTATGGGGTTGCGCATCAGAACATTGCCACTGCACAATTTAAGGTGGAACTTAATCCTGGCCTGAAGTGAATAAACAAAACTGACATACTGACAAGGGTGTTGGCTGCATGATCGGAGGATCAGGGGTCGAACCCCTTCCCAATAGGTTGCCCTGAGGTACCCTTGAGCAAGGTGCCGTCCCCGCCTCGCTTCTCCCTGCGATGGGCTGGCGACCTGTCCAGGGTGTGTCCCCTGTCCTTCGCCCTGTGTGAGCTGGGATGAACTCCAGCACCCCCCCGCGACCCCACTTGGGACAAGCGGCAGAAAATGACTGACTGACTGACATACTGACATTTCAGCACAGACCAGGACCCAATCAGGACCCTCTATTTCTCACTTCCAGTGGCACTCATGCCCCTGCCCACCCTCGTGGTCTTGGACCATGGTGGTCCTCTTGTCAGGCTGGTCTGCATGAGATGCCAGATGCAGTTCCATTGGCTAAACTAACTTTTTCTTGGTGGGGGTGGACTACTGGTCGGAAACTCGCCTATGGACCAAGAGGTTGCAGGTTTCCCACCTCCAGCACCACCACCATTGGGTTCCTAAGCAAAACCCTGAACCCCAAGCTGCTCCAGAGGCATTGTCCCTGAAATCAGAAATTGAAAGTCGCTCTGGATAAGAGCGAGTGTCTGCTAAATACCACAAATGTAAATGTACTATGAAGTGCTTTTCCCACCAAATTTAGCATTTTAGCCACCATCATTAGTAATTTGTCTTTTCCTACCTCATGACAACAAGCAGCAGCTTGTTATCAAAACTCATTTATATGGCTGGTTTAAAATTTAGTGCTTGAGGAATAAAAGTAATTTTCCTAAAACAATTAAATCCACCCACATGCCCCTGTTGTGTTAGTTCAAGCTTTCACTACTTAAAGGGCCTATCATTTTTTTTATTTGTGGCTTTATATATGGATGTATAGTGTATTACTGTAATGGTGCAAATCTGTGACTCTATTCTTTGTGTGTTTCAACCCTTTTTCTTCTTCCACTTGCAGTTTGCGGCTGTAAACATACGTGCAGCTTCCCCGTGCAAGGGAATCATCCAGGTCATGTGGGAATTTGGTTTTAAATAACACAACGCAGGATCAATGCGAGATGTAGTGACGAATACAGCAATACGAGGGGTCCAAAAAGACCAGGATTCAAATGACCTGCTACGAAAACTTGCACTGAGAGATCTCTATCTCATCTAAAGCAGAAAATTACTGGAGGCTTCTATGGGATGATGGCTGGATTATAGAGTGGTGGATAAAATGGCAAAAAAAAAAGAAAAACATTGTATACAAGAACAGCAAGGAGGCTCAATATGGGTTTAAAAACAAGGGATTAAAAGATGGAGAAGGGTGTGAAAAGTTCAGATCTGTATTTTGTGTCCGTGTTCAGAACATCCACCGAAAGAGGTCAAAGTATCAGCAGTGAGAAAAAAAACATGTAAGTTCAAGAGGGAAGTGAGAGACTCAAGCGGCACAAGTGGGCACAGGACAAAGAGAGACTAGCCTTTAGAAAGTTTACCAAGAAGATTTATTATAAGGAATGAAAGTAATTTTCCTAAAACATTTAAATCCACCCGCACGTCTCTGCTGTGTCGGTTCAAAAATGGCTTCTCTGGTCTGGGTCGCCCGGAGGTACCCTTTAGCAAGGTACCGTCTCCATCACTCTTGCCTGGGTGCATTATATAGCTGCCCCCTGCTTTTTACACACATGCTATTATGTGGTATCCAGATGTGTCGTGTCCTTCAGAGTTTGGGATCATTTTGACCAAGAGCAAATCAAAAAACACCCAACTTTGGAATGTCCTTCAAGAAGCCTGAAGAACTATTCCTGAAGATGACTTAAAGAAATGACAGGAAAGCTCGTCTTAGAGAGTTCAGGCTGTGTTGAAGGACAACGGTGGCCAGATATTGACTTTAAGGCTGATTAGAATTGAACTGTTTGTGTGTTATTTTCATGTGCGCCTCATTTTCCCACAAAACAAACGAGATGAGGGGAGGCTCAAGAGTTTTGCGCTGTTTGCTCCAAAGGTGTGTTTTTTCTTGTGTGATATCCGCATCTCCTCTGTGCTTCTTGAGCGTTTATATACAGAACCACCACATTGTTATGGAGGTGCCCATGTGTGTGAGTGTGTGTGTGGAGAATATGAAGACTGTATTAATGTATTATTTAGTACTGTTAATCTCATTTCTGGAGTGTGTGATAACAATTTAAAGCCTCCTTTTAAATCCCACAATGCCGAGGCTACAAATACAAAGAGACGATGCGGTACAGTACATGAGTGCAAATGAAATGCGACTGATCAAACAATAGTCTTCACACCCAATTAATAGTAAATGTTTTCAGCGGTAAAAGCATCCATTGCACTGAGAGATGGGCTCTCATGTGTGTTTACCATCTGTATTATTTACAGACCGTGCTGCAGTACTTTTATGCGTTGTATGTTCTAACGTTAAATTTTTATTGCATTTTAACATTTATTTTACATTTTGAGAATGTGTTCATTTGCATCTGTGTGTATGTGTGTATATGCGTGCCTAATGGTTAGGGAGTTGGTCCCAGGATCCGAAGGTCATGGGTTCGAATCCCAGACCAGTAGGTTGCCCTGAGGTACTCTTGAGCAAGGTACCGTCCCCGTCACTGCTACCCGGGTGCTTTAAACAGCTGCCCCCTTCTGCACGTGTGTATGGGTAAAATGCAAAAGTGTAATTTTGTTGTGGCTCACCGTGTGCTGTGCTGTGTACTCACAATGACAAGAACAGTCACTTTCACTTTCAAATCCAGAACATATATTAAGAGTTATTGATCACCCAGGGTTCTGTACACCCCCCAAAACTTCTCTCAAACCGCGTGCAGATCTTCAGTGAGGTTTAGGACTCCGCATGACATACTGTGAGTTAAAAAACTGGTCAAAAACACCAAGAAGCCAAACTGCAGGGAGTCCCATTTAGATCCCGGGTTCAGTGCTGAAGCTGACAACAGTCGTGTCAAGAAGACCAACTGCATGATGATGACGCAATTCTCTGTTGTTTCTATTAATACAT
>CM029366.1:5867112-5879926 GCA_017165825.1 Hepsetus odoe
GCGTTTACAAAGACAAATCGTCGCTTTTCACAAAGCTTGAGTTTGCTGACTTTATTATCGCTAAATTAAATCTCTTTTTAATGCTACAACAGTTTGCATGCTCTCCTTGTGTCTACTTCCTCCCACAGTTCATAGACATGCCTGTCAAGTGGATTGGATTGGTGGGTTTTGTGTGGGTGAAAGTGAAAGTGAAAGTGACCGTTGTTGTCACCGTGAAACACAGCGCAGCACACAGTGAGACACAACGAAATTAGACATCTGCATTTAACCCAAACACTCACACACGTGCAGCTACTGAAAGCGCCCAGGGAGCGGTTGAAATGATGGATGGATGGATGGAAGGATGGAGGGATGGATGGATGCCCAGATGGATGGATAATACTGGAATATACCTTAATTAAGGACCCTCATCTTCACTCCACTGGACATGAAATCTTATTACGTCTAAACTCAGAGAGATTTTTAAAATCAGTATTGTTTTACCATTTTCAAAGTGTGTGGGGGATTCCTCTACTTCCTCTTTCTTTCCTCTCCTCCTCAAAACCATCCCCTCATCCAGCCTCGCCACTAAAACGTACACATGGCTATATTTATCAGCATATGCATAATTCAGTGAAAAGAATTTGAGAAAGCTGGAGTGTCTCTAGAGCTACGTGTGGATAAGCTATGCGGTCCTGTGCAAGTTTTAGGCACCTGAGAAAAAAGAAAAAAAAACGGATTAAAAAAGACTTTTATTTGAGCAGGAAGCTTTTATTAACTTAGGAATATACTAACGTTAATAAACACAAATATATAAATATTTTACAGCTGGGCATACAGCAAGCAGCGATTCTATGTATTTCAAAGCCTTTACTAAACTTCCCAGGGAGTCCCAGTATAATTAGTAGTTTGTCTCTTTAGTAACTGGTTTGGTGAATCAGGTTTGGGTTGGTTATTTCGTTGTGATCAAATTGAATCGGATGTGCTGCTGATGGAAGTGGACAGTTTACTGTGTGACTCTATATATCGATGAGAAATCTTGGATTAAACCTGTTCTTAAAACCAAGCTATAAAAAAGCCATTTTTATTATTTTAACAGTTTTTTTTTCTGTATTTGACATAAATCTGATGATGCATTGTGTTATTGGAATAAGTGAAGCAAACTATTGGAAACAAACAATTTAAAAAAAAAACGTGCGCATTATTTTCACACAGTAGTTGACTGTTTCCACTGCCTCATCATATTTTATGACCATTTTGTTTCAGGAATAATGACCCAAAATTAACAGTGTCCCATTACTTTAACGAAAGCAGAGATGTGGCTTATGATTGGTCAACTAATCTTGCAATAAAGTTTTCATTATTGGAAGTAAATAATTGCAATGAACAATTGAATTCCAGTTTAAGGTCCAATTAACATCAAACAAACTTTACTCACTGCCGCCTTCTGAAGGTGTATCAAACAAACATCAAATAAACAAACATCAAGGGTGTCTGCTAAAGGTATGCCCTTTAAGAATTTGTGTAAGTGGACGGTGTTTTCACTTAAAAGTAGTTTTTGTGCTGCTTAAATGTTTTGAGATCAATTATTGAACCTTCAATTGCTCAAAATGAAATTCTGTTTTTTGTTCGGTTTATGTCATTTGCAGTCCTATTAACTAAAATGTTAAAGGCAGGTTTCAAAGTTAAGCATTATATTACATTTAAACATTACAATACGTTTTTTTTTTACCCTAAATTGCATATTGTTAACCCTGGATGTTGTTCTGTTCATTCATGATAAGAAGTCCACTGAGCCCTTTTTTTTACTCAAATTGTCATGCCGTTGTCTTTGCATTTCCCAAAACGTTCAAATAAACATCAATAACTGAACCTCTATAGCACTGCTGTAATCTGGCTCAATAGAGATCTCGTCCTCCTCTGTCATCTTCTCTCTCCAGATCTGAAAGAAGCTACTTTAGCTCTTAGAACAGGCCTGCTTGCTGTGCGTTGTAACTTTTTGGGGGAATTTATTGTAAAAAGACAAGTGTGTGGGTTAAATGCAGAGAATGCATTTCATTGTGCTTCACTTTGTGCTGTGCTGTGTTTCATAATGACAAAAAATAGTCACTTTCACTTTCTTTGAACTCACCATTTGGAGTCGACCTGAGTAGAATAAGTTCTTCCTGAAATATCCAAACACACCATGGAAAAGCGATCCAGAGCTTGTGTATGTAGTCAGGCCGACTGGCACTGATCTCCAGTATAACCAAGCCAAGCCGAGTGTGAGGGTTTACGCGCGCGTGCGTGTGTGTGTGTGTTCGTCTCAGCATCATGTACACTGATGAGTGATATCAAAGCTTATGGAATTCTCCCTCGCCTTTTAACTGATCGCATTTTAAACGCTGAGGGGCCTTCACCCCTCATTTCACCAAAACACACACACACACACATTTACACGCACACACACGCACTGTAGCACATATTCACAGCACATTGCACCAGTAACACAGCCGCTCTCACATTCGCTCTCTCACAGTTTTCAACCACATCACATTATACACTCTTTTCATGCTTTTGCTCTCACACACACCTTCTGTTTACAACATTAAACAGCCTTTTCGCTGTCACACACACGCACACACTCTTTAATCCCTTTCCTCCAGACAGCAGCCGTATCGCAGGGCTGTCAGCTCTGATTGAGACGCTTAATGCGGTAACGACCTATTAAAGGTGCGTGTCAGCGACAGGCCGCACGATCAGATCTGGCCGGCTCACGGCGTGTTCTCCGCTTTGTGGCCGCAAATTAACGCGCCGCTCTTCTAATTAAGCGAGCAAAATGGCACGTGCGGCTCAATTGGTCATCGACATGCAAGACGCTCGGCCCCTGATTACAGAAACACGCAAAGTGATTTAAAGCCTGACGCTGTCTTTTCCCAAACATTTAATATGCACTGAAGTGGGGAGGAAGGGAAAAAGAATTTGTCCTTTCTTTTTTAGGGAGGCCTGTGAAGTCTATTGGAAGGATCCCTTTCACTCATTTTCTGAGCCGCTTGTTCTAATTAGGGTCGAGGGGGGTGCTGGAGCACATCCCAGTTTTCACAGGAAGAACAGCGGCTGCATGATTTTGCATTTACCAAAAGAGTCAAGAGAACATGTTGGAAAGCGAAGACTAAACCTTACCTCCGTTGGATTGCTGTAATCCGGCTCAACAGAAATCCTATCTTCCAAATCTGAAACAAGCTACTTTACATCTTAGAACAGGCTGGATAGCTGTCTGTGTCGCAACTTTTTTGGGGCATAAAAATGGGTTTATAAATGTTTAGCGCTGTTATTTATAAGGCCACAACTGAATCACATGGATGAACACACTGAATATCTGGCTAATTATAGTATTATAGCTGTATTTGTGTAGCAGAGTAGAGTTTATAGTAGAGATTGTGATGAAAATGTGTGTATCTGCTCTGTTTCTAGATCACTTTGGGCAGTACAGGACAGTGTGGGGTCTAAAAAACACATTTTATTTGTTGCATTGAATGAAATATTGTTTACTGCATTAATGAAATATTGTGTTGGAAGTTTCCTATTTCGGCTGCAGTTTGTCCCTCTTTTCTGAAATGTCCGTTTGTTTGTCTGTCTGTCCGTCTGCCTCTCTCTCTCTTGCTCTATCTATCTATCTATCTGTCTATCTATCTATCTATCTATCTATCTCTCTCTCTCTCTCTCTCTCGTCCACTGACTCTCTGAATGGCTCATTCATATTAAAGCTCAATTAAGGGGGGCACACAGCCCTTCCAACAAAGCCCCCCCAGCCCCACACAACAGAGAGACTGTTCACACCAGCTCAAACACTCTCACACACAAATCTGCTCCCCTCGCACTGAGAGTGAGTGTGGGCTTGTAAAAGTCCTCCTTCAAAAGCACTTTTGTGACACTGGAAGGTTTTGCTGTTGTTTTATTCCAACGATGAAATGATCCCGAATCCGCTGGGGAGGGGGTGGGGGTGGGGTTAGTCACAGAACTGGTGATGCTTCATTTTCTGTTAAAAGAAAGGAACAAGTGTGTGCCAAGGAAACACATGAAGATTTGCACTTTTCGTAGTAGTTGTAATTGTAGTAGTAAGATTTCTTTCAGTATTTTGGATACTCAAATCATGTTTAGATAAGCTTTAAAAATGAGTCAGATTATATTGTCAGATAATCTTATTTCTCAGCAAAAATTGTGCTCAAACATACGTGCTTATTATTATTATTATTATTATTATTATTATTATTATTATTATTATAGTTGATGTTGTTGTTATAATGGTGATGAAAATTAGAGCTATTGTTAACACAGACATTAAAAGCAAGTCCTGGTGAGTTTTTCTTATCCTTATTGTAAGGACTGATGTATTATTATTCATGTTAATATTTAAACAATTGTACATAAAAATAATCTTCACTAACTACCCAAGAGGAAGCCTCAGACTAAAACTTGATCCTCTCTGTACATGTTCTGTGCCTTTTCTCACCACCTTTGCAAAAGAAGATGAAAATACCCAGGGTTGTCTCATAATTGGAATCAATTATATCACGATAATCTTACTGGTGTGTATTGTGAAATGATAAATGTAAAATAAGAACATAGGTGTGATGAGGATGGACAGGATTAGAAATGAGTATATTAGAGGGACAGCTCAGGTTAGACGTTTTGGAGACAAAGTTAGAGAAGCAAGGTTGCGTTGGTTTGGACATGTCCAGAGGAGAGACGAGGATTATATTGGAAGGAGGATGTTGAAGATGGAGCTGCCAGGAAAGAGGAGGTTTATGGACGTGGTGAGAGAGGGCATGCAGGTGGTCGGTTTGAAGATGCAGAGGACTGGAAGAAATGGAGGCGGCTGATCCGCTGTGGCGACCCCTAAACAGGAGCAGCCGAAAGAAGGCGATGATGAGGATGAATGTAATATGAGATAGTGTGCACTATTAGGTTCTAAACACTGTAGAACCGAACCCGGTTCTAAAACTTGTTTTCGGTTGCTATAAAAGCATTTTTGAAAATGTTCGTTAAAAGATAAAGCAGGTTTCCATCCCAAAGAACCATTTAAGTATTTAAAGGTTCAGATGGATGTTGGAGTCATAGATTAAAGGGTGCAGTTTTGCAGCAGGCTTGCATTAACAGCGAATGCACAAGGAGAGATTGTCCTTTTTATGTGGATTTACACTGTTCAGCCATCAGGCATTATTTGATGTCATTGTTCACAAGATGTGTGTGCTTCTGGTGCAGTATGTGTAGCAGAGTTTATAGCATATGTTGTGTGTGTGTGTGTGTGTGTGTGTGTGTAATGTGTCTGGATCCTCCTGTTAAAGCCTTTATCTGATTTAGTGTTGCGCTGCTGGCGACAGTAATGGGTGTTTAATTACTCAATAAAAGCGTTTTATAGATTCAGCAGGCCGTGAGCATGTGTGTGTGTGTGTGTGTGTGTATGTGTGTGTGTTTGTGTGTATTGATTTAGATGGTAGGGGAACTGGAGATCTCACAAAGGAGAAGAGAATCTGGCTGTGTGTCGATCTGATGCTGGTTTTAAACACTGGGCTATATGCATCTCACACACACGCACACACGCACACACACACACACACACACACACACACACACACACTAACACATACAAAAACCAAAAACACATGTTGGTACTATGATCTTTGTGAGGGCCTTGTGATCACTAACGTTACGTTAATCATTTTTCAAAAGTTTAATGCTGAAATAAAATGTATCAAAAAGGGGTGCAACCAGTCACATGTTCCTTAGTTTGGTTGCTTTTCTGTTGTTTATTAGAGAACCTTTGGCCCTGATAACAGATGAGGAAACATATAAACCAATGATATTTTGTGATTATTAAGTCCAAGGACTAGTTCAGGCCAAAGTTCAGCCCATAAATAACAAAATCATAGAAAATGACTGCATTAATGCTTGTTTCTGCTATCGCCTCTAGGGTATTTTTAGTGCTGTGTTAGTGCTAAGCTAATGCTGGAGCGTGTTCCATTTTTTGACATTCTAGGAGGGATCTTGATCATTGCTAATGACATGAAAATGTGGTTTTTCATACAATACTCCAGAGTCTAAAGGGAATGGGGATTCCATTTAGTAAAATTATGCACATGTATTTTTATAGTTGTCAGAATTCATTTCTGGGGATGCTTATGTGTAAAAAAAAAAAAAAAAAAAAACAGAGCAAAGGGCTAAAGCCAAACATACATGCACGCAGGCTTTGTTCACACCGCAGGGCAAATCAGATTGGTTTGTTAAATCGAATTCTTCAGATTTCTAGTTAAAAGTGATCCAATCCAATTTACATGGTGAGACTGTAGTTGCATTTGCCTGCATGTACAGATCGGTTGCCATGACAACACACGCACGGGGCAAAACTTTACAAACTGGTCGCATTTATGAGCTTAGATCTTATTGTGAACATTTCCTGTGTATAAGACCTTAACCTGCAGCACTATCGTATTTCTGCCGCAGCTCACAAAGCGAATATATTTCATGAATATCTGTTTAGATTCTCCTTGTTTGAGCTTAATATGTGAAACATTAACACATCATTTCCTTTTTGCACCATCCGACGGCAAGAATAGGTGTCTATAAACCGTGAAAAAACACATGAAATCCGATGACACCACATGAAATTTGATCTGGCTGTTCACACAAAATCCAGATTTGAAATCTCCACAGATGTGTCTCTAATGGGAAAAGTTCCGATTTCACGCCGTGCAGAAAATCTGTACTGCGCAAGTCAGATGTGCTGAAAAATCAGATTTGAGCTGAATGTGTGAGCGAGGTCAAGCGCTCGATCGCTCACCATGTCTCTGATATTATCTGAACTGTAGCTGAGCAGAATGAACAAAAATAAAGAGAAAAACTTAAAGCGAAGCGAAGAAAGAAGTCTCCTCTTACTTTTAAGACAGATAATGAAACCTCCTCCTCTAAAGCACTAGGAAACCTTGCTTCAGGAAATGGGGGTTGTGTGTGTGTGTGTGTGTGTGTGTGTATGTGTGTGTGTGTGTGATGAGTCTTCCCCTGAGGACTGGAGGTTAGGGTCTATATTGGAACAACAGAAAGGCATTCTCCCAAGCACCCACACACACAATCTTTCTCACTTGTTCACGCACGTACGCACACACAGACACACACATACACACACACACACGCACGCACACACACCCTGGGTCAGCAGGTTTTGAGATAATGGGATTGTCATGCCTGTTGTGTAGAACAGAACAGAAAGTTATAGATTGAGAACTTTGTGGTGACAGCGGTTTTCACTAAGCTGCAGAGCACTGCAGACTCTAGAAAATCACCGCTTAAACCCAGGCCTCACTAACGACTGACCATCACTCTCAACAACACACTCAGCTGGTGAGCTCCATGCAAACGAGTCGCAGGGGTTGTTTTTATTAGTATTACTTTTAGAATATTTGAGTATGATGCTACATGTTAAAGCCCTCATTCTAACCAGCACACAGATCTGTTGCCAGTGTGCAGCGCTTTTTTGTCGATATAACACTACTGAGCTGCAGCCTGTCCTGAGTGAGGATTGAAGTGAAAGTGACTATTTGTCAATGTGAAGCACAGCACAGCACAGAGCCACAACTAAATGAAACCTCTTTGTTTAACCCATACACACCAGCAGTGGGCAGCCCTATCCAGCGACCAGGGAGCAATGATGGGGAGGGTACCTTGCTCAAGGGTCCCTCAGGGCAACCTACTGGTCTGGGAAACAAACCCACAACATTCTGATCCTGGGGCCTAGTCTCGAAACACTATGTGGGATGGAAAGCTACAATAACCCCCTGTGAAAAAACTGAGGACCAATATTTTTTTTTTTCCATTCGCTGCTATAATTAACATGAATTTGGTCACTGTTGTTCTAGCAATAATAAAACACAGGATATAGTGAGAAAAGAGGATTGAGACATAGAGTACAATGTAATGATCTTGAGCTTTCGTTACTTTATATTCTTAAAAATCACCTTGCTTTTGTAGTGATACTCTTTTATGTCGTACCTGTCTGTGATGTGGTGGTTAGCACTGTTGCTGGCAAGCTGTCCAGCAACATGGATGGATGGATGGATGAATGGGTGGGTGAGTGGGTGGGTGGATTGGTGGATGGGTGGATGGATGGATGGATGAATGGGTGGGTGGATTGGTGGATGGGTGGATGGATGGTTGGCTGGGTGGGTGGTTCAGTAGGTTGATGGATGGATGGATGATGGATGGATGGGTGGCTGGGTAGGTGGGTGCTTCAGTGGGTGGATGGATGGATGGATGGATGGATGGATAAATAGCTAGGTCTCTGCATATCGCACAGTTCTGCCAACACGTGCCAGCTTAAGCTTCCCGTGAAACGCTATTACATTTTTCTTCAATGCAGTAACGAAGGACAAATTGAAATGAAAGTTAAACTTGATTAAATGCATTGTTTGGGGTTTTTTGTCCCAGTGAAGGCACAGGGACTATTTTTCAGTGTAGAGAAATACTGACCATAGCAGCAGGTCTCATCTCATCTCAAGCTTTCATCTTGTCGAACAATCGGTCTTTATTTAGGCCCGCATTAAAGAAAATGCTTCTTTCCTCTTTTGGAACGCTTGATGATAAACTGCCACTTGTGTCGGAAGACGACTGTCTGATGTTCCTTTTAATCCTCACATGAATCAGGTGACAGGTGTGTTGGAACATCCTGGTTTTGACTCTTTTCCTTTAAAAGACGTCGTTGAGATGTTGCTGTTTTGCTCCTAAATTTTAAATGCTTCTTCTCCATGCCTGTCATGCCTCATTTACAGGTAATCCACAATTCATTACTCCAGTCATGCTCTTTATTGGCGTGTGCGGAGGGGAAAAATATTTTTGACAAAGTGCTGAAAAGAGTCTTTTCTTTCTGAGAATTTCAGGCTTTTTATGCTTTGTAATCTGAATTACAAAGTAGTGTCAATTTATAAATACATTAATGCAATTATACATAAATATAGATACATGTAAATGCAGATGTGCGTTATGAAGAATCTTATATGTGGCTATAAAAGCATAGGAGTTATATATATATATATAACTATAGAGAGAGAGAGATCCTTTGCTTTTATAGCCTCTTGATTTTAAAACTTGAATTAAACACTTTTTTATATTATGTCTTATTCTTCCACTTTGCTTTTGCTTTTTCTTTTGTCAGCTGGTGATCATTGATTTTTCCATAGTTTTCTGACGAGCATCATCCGATCTAGGCATCCTTTAATACTTATATTACTCATATGACTCCAGTGTTTCACTCACAATACCTCGGAATCGATGTACTTCAGTGATAAACAAGTTCATGACATGGCAAAGGCCAGAAATAACTTTTCTGTTTGCAATAGAGCCAAGAATTGACCATGCCACATAAAAGCTGCATTTGGGCTACAATTGTAGCATAGCAACAGTGGAAGAGCAGCTGGGCTCCAGAGATGACAACTAGGGATGATTTTGCTTTTTTTGATTTTGATTTTGATTATTGATGATTTGGCATTAATGATGTGACTTTGACACATGAAACACACACACACACACACATATACACACACACACACACACACACACACACGGACTTTAGACATCAGTGTAACAGTATTCTGGTGTTCTGACCAGTCTGTAGCTGCCCCGTTCTCAGCAGAGTGCAGTGCACAGTGAAGTGTGACACATTTCTCCCATAACAAGAGCTAAAAATTTCTGTGATTCTGCCGCAGTAGCCCTTCTGTCAGTGAAGCAGGCAGCCTTAGTTACACTTCTGAATTGATGAACCTTGCTCTCCCAACCCAACACCTTGTTGCTTGTTTGTGGTTTGTCCCATCTCAGCCTGTTGTCTGGTACTCACAACTGCTGACCAGGAGCACCCCATTACTGTTAGCCCATTGTTTCAAAGATCTTATGATCCAGTCATCAGCCTTAACAACCTGGTCCCTGTCAGAGTTGTCCAGGCATACCTGCCAACTTCTCCCACATCCAGTACGGACTGCAGGAGAACTGGCTTTTGACTTACTCACACTAGTAATGAGATAATTAAGGTTATTCTCTTTACACTGTTTTCTGTGTGTGTGAATATATATGTCCCGATTAGGCACATAAAACAAGCCTTCTGTGAGTGTGTGTGTGTGTGTGTGTGTGTGTGTGCATGTGTGTGTGTGTGTGTGTGTGTGTTAAACTTCCAGTGTCTCATCTGGCACGGAGTTCCTATGGGAGTGTAAAGTGACCTCAGGGTGTGCATATCGATCATAGGGATTTGTAGCTTGATAGAACTGAATGTAATTAGTCGGGTTTTTTAATTGGGATAGATAGCGAATGTAAATGCAGCTCACTCCACCTCGATCGATACTTATCTGCAGAAAAGTAGAGTTTTGCTAACAAACAAGTTGGACTGTTCGACCTCTTCAGGTCGTCTCTGTCATGAATCACCTGAGACGAAATGAATGGAAACAGCAGACAAACAATTCTGCCAATATCTTAACGCAGTTGCGTACACGCCTCGCTCGTTCATTAAATATGCAAGACTTCGCACTGGCCATATCCCAGTGTATTGGGGTTTGGAGGGTGAAATGTAGCAGGAAGTGCAATGCAAGAGCAATGGCAGCACCTGGAAAAAACAGGGGCTGGCAGACAGTCTTCAGACCAGTACACACCACAGTAGAAGGCCTAAATACACCACAGTAAAAGCGCAAAAGAGTGTGTTTGTCTGCATGTGTGTAAGAGTGTGTAGAGCCTGTATGATGTTGCATTGTGCCGGGAGATTCTGGAGGTCAGTGGGCTTGTGCTGATGTCCCCCTGCATGACCCTGGAGGTCCCTGTTTCCGGTGGTGTTTAGTAAAGACACTGTCCTCCATGTTGGTCAGTCAACATTTCTGGCCAAACTGTTGGATTGTAAGAAGGACTGATACCATTGTTTTGGTGACCACCTTATCTAAAGATAATTGCCGTGGCTGTGGAGTCTCAGAGCAAACTAAGGTAAATTCAGTTAGACCTTCTTTATCTGACAGACCAGCTCCTCCTTCTCATCAGACCTTTCTTCCAGCAATGCTGATTTGGTGGCTAAGGTGCTAAACTGATTTTACATCAGAAGCAAACCTACGTACGTCCATGAGGCTTGCACCACTTTCTTTCACTCATTCACTCATTTTCTGAGCCACTTGTCCTAATGTCCTGGGTGCTGGAGGTCCTTTATGCGCTGAAAGAAGAATGAATGTCTATCTTGGAGGAGATCTGAGGAATCTGTTGGCCGTGTCAGCACCTTGAAACCGAGCAATGATAATAAGCTGTGATTCATCAAATCAAGCCACCTCCTTCTTGTGCTGCATGGTTCAGTTCACATGAGCTTTTGTTGATGGACAGAATCAGCAGGTACACACTGTCCATTCCCTTGTTAAACAGCCTCTTATGTAGCAAGATGCTATGCACTGCTACTCAGATTGTGAACAAGTCTTGTGTGTCTTTTCTATCACAGCTCGCACCAACACATCAACTTCAAGAACCGAACGCTCATGTGCTCCAAGATAAATCCCAAATCTTGACAAGCACCACTGTAACAAGATCATCAACGCTGCTCCTCTTGCCAGTGATTTTCATGATGTGATCAATGCAGCTGTCTGCTGATTTGTGAAAGTGACTATTGGTCATCGTGCACACACGGCACAGCGCACAACGAAATGCGTCCCTGCATTCAAACCTTCACACCATGCAGCAGGGGGCAGCCATACACCAGCCACTCGGGAAGCAGTGATGGGGGCGGTTCCTTGATCAAAGGGTGCCTGAGGTTGGCCTGGGGAACCACTAAACCACTGCAGCCCCACAATCTTGCCCCAGTTTGGAACTAGAAACTGCCAACTGGGAAAATACAGCAAGAATTCTAGAGTATATACTGTTTCTACTATTTTTGGTAGCTTCAGTTAAAGACCACTAAAGATCAACACATGGTGTGTGGCACAGTTTCCACACCTAAAATGTTTCAATGTTTCTTCAGTCAAGAAGAAATCTCACAAATATTATGTTATCAATTTATTCAGCAAATGCACCAGTTCGCAGGGGCTCATAACAACCGGAGCCCCAGGCATTCAGTAAAGGCCACCCTTCCGTACAAGATTTACTGGAGGTATAGTTGGTGTTGGGCTGATCTCAGGAAATGCAACATGCAAAAAATAAGAATGAATAAGATTGAATTCTATAACCTTCTTATCCAATTTGATGCCAGCCCTCTGTTACATTTTTTACTACTCAGGGTTTCGTTAGCTTGTTCATACTTTAAGACATTCGTCTTTAGTGAAGGCCTTTCAGTTTAAAACGGCTCGTTTGAAAGATTATCAGTTTTTAAAGAATAAAATCATATTGGGATTGGTAACGGCTGAGGTTTTAATGACCAGTCATGCCTCTAAACGAGTGCTGCTGTGGGTGTTTCGGAGTGTGAACTTTAGTCCTGATAGTCCAGTGAAAGTACACATTGCAAGAGTAATCTAATACCTGGTGAATAGTAATCACAATATGTCACCATATAATCATAAAACATGCATTTTGTCCGTGCTGTGCACCTCTGTATGGCCTTTCCGAGTTGTGGTGTTGTCCCAACAGGCAGCGATTGTACGGGCGAGAAGGCTCCCATGACTGATCTAATTGGCTGAAATGGCTTTATGAAAAAAGGAAATCTGTTCTGCTCTCTCTCTCCCTCGATTCTTTCTCTCTCCCCCATATGGTGCGTCGTATAAAAGCCCTTTGTATTCATGATCTGAAATCTTTTTATCTGTGTCACTGTGTGTGTGTGTGTGTGTGTGTGTGTGTGTGTGTGTGTGTGTGTGTGTGTGTGTGT